>BKCH01000092.1:0-82752 GCA_008635985.1 Ficus erecta
GAATACAAAATATTATTTAAATAGATCGCAATGGGTCTTATTAAACCAAAATGTTATTTAAGTATTTTCGTCCGAAATGCACATTCCAGACTATACGATTTGAAATTGACAAAACAATAAAAGGCGATACACTATTAGCTACGGTCAAAGGAATGCTACACTAATTCTAACATATCATAAGCTATATAAAAATAAGTTTTCCTTCTTTTGAATTTTATTTTTACGGTGAGATCAACATTATAATGAGATTGGCTCTGGAATCAGATCGATGGGTGGAGACCGATGTCACAATCAGGTTAATGTAGGCTTAAAACGTGTATATAATGTATGTATACTTACGGCTCATAGTTGATACGAATCTTTCCAGCATTTATATTGGCAATTTTGGCAAACGCCTCTTGAGAAAGGTTGATAGCTGTAGGGCATCCTTTGCACAAGTCCACAATTTCATTACCTTCATAACAAGGTTGTCCTTGGTTTGTGGGCCCACTGCATGTGAACAAGTATGATCTCTCACATGCTGCCTTGTTGTCCCACAATTTATCACTCACTGCTGCAATCACATGTCTTCAGGCTGTTTGTTCCCTACGCACTTTGAGGCTGTTCAAAACACAAACACATAAAACGAGTGAGTTGCGGACGAAGTGGTTGTGAGTTATTTTTTGGACTTTCATCAATAAAATAACTAAAGGTTCGAGTCCCAAATTTTATCTTGCCGTGTTTTTTAATTGTACGGAAACGTTTAGGGATGCCACCTCTAAACTCCTTTATTCAGCAAAAAATTTTAATAAAAACAATAATAATAGTAGTAGTAGTGAGCTCTTCTTAGACTTCTATGGTAGGAAATTATTATTATTATTTTCAAATAACAATATGTTGTTTCATAACTATTAGGACTATAAAGATTACTAATCTTGACACTAGGACAGCGGATTCAAGCTCGAAGGAGGCATTTGAGGCAACAAACTAGAGATCTTGGTTAAAATCTTTAAGATATGAAGTCAGATATATTGATCATAATCATACAAACTACAACAGACCTTTACTTACATTTTATTTTGTGTTTGGCACATTATTGTCGTATATTTCTAGTTTTTCCCTCCCTTAGGAACTAACTTATGTCATTTTTGGTTACATATACTCCTTTGTAGATGATAAGCTACTTGGGTTGGAGGAATTTCCTTTGCTTTGACAAACTGTTATTGTATCATACGAGACAGATTCTATATTTTTCCTGAAAAAAAAAATTTGAAAAAGAAAAAAAGAATCTATCAATGGTATGATAGCATGAGCTGGTTTGTATCATGTATTTTAAATTTTGAAATATTGACATTCATGTATTATATACTGTTAAAAAGTAAATAATAGCTAAAATTTCAATTCTCACCAGTGTGAAAAACCGTTCTTTTCATGAAAACTCCCAATATACTAGCGGACCTTGAACTTTGATTAAAAAAAAAAATTCATATATGGATAGTTTAGCTCTTTCTTGAACTTCAAAACTCACACAAGTTTTAGAGAAGTTAGCTAGTTCAAGGACTAATTAACTAAATTGTTTGATATTCAAGTTTAATTCCAACTAAATTGTACTTTTTCATCTCAATTTTTATCTTTTTCTTAAAAGTCAACAAAATTTATAATTAGTTTTTAAAAAGTCAATCAACTCCAATTTAAAATTTTCATCTCCAACCGGCGAACAAAATGCAAGCTTAATATCTTTAATGAAAAAGGTAAAAAAAAATGATTAACCATATATGACAGATAAAATTAACATACTAAAATAGACTTTCATCTTAGAAAACAGATAAATAACATATTTACGAGTAAGTATGTTATTTACTAAAAATTAATCAATTATTCAGTAAATAAATGAATTTATCTACTACTAATTATGTTATTTGCCTTTTCAAGTAAAAAGGGGTGCTATTTACAACTCTTTCTTTTTTTTTTTTTTTGGATGTTCATTATACATAATTTTGGTTACCCAAGATATTATATCTTCTCCTCTGATTTTCATGGTGGAACTAATTTTATGCTGAGAGGAGAGTTAACAGTCGTTTATATGTAAACTACAAGGCTAAAACAGCTATATATATATATATATTTTGCGGTAGAGAAAATACTTAAAAAAAAAAAAAAAAAAAAGACTTATGAGCATAAGGAGGTGTCTAATATGTTGCATTACCTTCATCTGCAAATGCCAATAAAAATACTATGCAAACACTCACACTTACTATCACCAAAAAATTGGATGCCCATTATACTTTTATTTTCCTCTTTAAATTTGCTATTTTTGTACATAATGTAGGAGGGTATCGCTTTGTTTTTATAGAAAGAATGGTGAAAATGAAATGAAAATTTTGTACATTAATTTTTCCATAATTTAAATATCCTTGCTAGTTAATAGGTTTTCGGTGACCCTAAACTTTTCAAGACATGATATTTTGATCCTTTTAACTCCTTTTTTTGGCCCTTTAGCTCATCAACTTAATAGTTTTGGTAGTTTTGATCCCTAGTTAAAACTAAAATTGACGGTGGATTTTTAAAATTTTTATAGAAGTAGTCATGTGTGCCCTCACATAATAACTTGAAATTTATAAAGGAAATATTAGGTCAGAAGATAATTTTTAAATCCTAGTTAAATAAACCGTCATTTTTTTTAAATAGGAAAATGATTGTAATAGAACTATTAGTGATTGACTAGTAAAAAATACATATTCATACCTCAACTATTTAAAAAACGACCATTTTATTAATTTTGTAAATTTTAGATATTTATCAAAGATTTCATTAAAAAAAGGTTGTTTACCCACATTTCCCTTTTATAAATACTAGCCAAAAGAGGTGCTTTTTGTTCTAATTTTTGAAGAATTTTAAAGGGTATTAGTTCAAAAGAACGATTTGCATCTTATATGACTTATCTTTGTAAAATTTCACCAGGGACATTGGATACACAATTACTTGCATTAACTCTCCATCGCAACTTTGTGACTTGGGATTGAAAGTACCAAAATATTAAGTTGAGCTCGTGGGACTAATTAGATAAAACCAAAAATAAAAAATAAAAATAAAAAAATAAAAAAAAATTAGGAACCAAACTATCAGATGGCTAGTAGTTAGAGATTAATAACCTTAAAAACCTTAACATATTTTATTTGTCGGGTAAATTGTAAGATTGGTTCCTGAATTTTTAATTTTGTGTAATTTAAGTTTTTGAACTTTTTTTCGTAGTTGAAATACCTCTAAGCTATTAAATGTTACTACAATAGTCCTTTACGTTAATTATTGGACGGAATCCATTATTTAGTCACTTTTTGATTAAATTACTAACAGATTCGATTTAAAAGTTAACATAAATGACTACTGTAGTAATATTTTAATAGTTTAGGGACATTTTCTATTTTTTTTCCCATAGGTGGAATGACCATAAATTAATAGAAATGTTGCTACAATAGTCATTTCCATTAATTTTTGGACGGAATCCATAGTTATCACAACTTTTTGATTACATTACTAACAGATTCGGTCCAAAATAATGGAAAGGACAATTTTAGTAATATTTTAAAAATTTAGGAGCATTCCAATGACGAAAAAAGTTTAGCGATCTAACTAAGTAATTTATCCTTTATTTATCTTGAAAGGAAAAATGTGGAACCAGCAAAGGACGAGTCATTGGAATAGATGCTCCCTTCTTTAAAAGTTTTTGTTTTTGTTTGTTTGTTTGTTTTTTTTTTGGGTTTCTGGTCACCGTATTAACTTAAAAATTAGGATTTTTTTTGGTATGTCATCAGTAGTTAGCTTTAACCAATAAGGAGGAATCTTTTGCCCACCACTCCTCCCTCCCCACCCAAAAAAAAAAAAACAAAAAACCGATAAGGAGGAAAAATAAAACTTCAATTGCAGAAAATAACAAATGAACCTTTGAAACTTCAACTTGCCCCTTTGGTGTTTTTAATGAATCTCTTATTTTAACACCAAAAAAAAAAAAAAATTCTGAAAACAACCTTACCTTTTATATTCTTTTATAAAAAGAGACAAGAGTAAAAGTTTAAGAACTAATTGAGTAATTTATCTTTTATTTATCTTGAAAGGAAAAATGCGCAACCAACAAAGGACGAGTCGTTGGAGTAGATGCTCATTTCTTTTAAAAAAAAATGGTTATCTACTTTATCAATGAAACTTATTAATTTAATCTGACAAATTTCCATCACTTCAAAACAAAATTTTTCCTCAAACGTTAAGTTTTTTTGTTTTGTTTTGTTTTGTTTTTGTTTTTGGGTTTCTAGTCACCGTATTAACTTAAAAATTAGGATTTTTTTGGTATATCATCAGCAGTTAGCTTTAACCAATAAGGAGGAATCTTTAGCTTTAACCAACGAGCTATAAGTAGTTTTAATCATTACAGAAATTCACTGCAATGAAAAGAAAGTTTACAGAAAAAAAAAAAAAAAAATCAGGCATCTCACAGACTTCTCATTATTATTATTTTTTCTCTCCCTAACCTATTTAATACCCTAAAATTGACACCCTCTACCCAAAAAAAAAAAAAAAAAACTATGACAACATATTTTACTAATCCTTACCAATATAACATCCACAAACTACACTTGAAAAAATAAACACATAATAAAGTTTATTTATTTGAATTAAAGGTGGAGGAAATTGAGCACTAGACCTCAAGTTAAAGACATAAGTGTGAGTTTATCTCGAGCATCTGCTTCAGTCACTATTTCAAATTTCTTAGATTTTAACAAAGCTTGATGCCTGTCATAATTAGAGCTCTTCTTAAAAGTTGCTTTAAGCTTATGGGCTCAGATTAGCTTCAATTTAAAATCATTAATATGATTTCTAAATTAACTCTTTCAAAATAGACTTTGATATTTGAATTAACAGAGTTTTAGTAACACATTATAAACTTCATTATAAAATTTTTACTATTTATTAGAAAATTTGAAAATTAATTTGACTCAATAAATAAACTCTTTCAAAATTGAGATCCAAACATTTCTTCAAAATGATATTGAAGTTACCGTAAAAATTGACGTTGAAATGAAAAAGCATAAAATGATATTTATTTAACGTAAAAATTCACGTTGAAAGAGTGAAATAATAGTCTTAAAATACATAATTAAATTTCTTTATGTCACATCCTTTCAATGTCAACTCTAAGTTGGAAGGCGGTCTGCGATCAGCAACGAAGTTAAGATTTTTTTTTTTTCTGTGAAGATGTTGTTAAAAAAAAAAAAAAAAAAGATGATTTTTTCTTAAATTAGGACATAATTATCTATTTTAATTATTGTAATAAACGAAATTTTACAAGGATTGAGGGTTAAAAATCAATTTCTTAAAATGTGAGTGGTGCCAAATAATTTTATTACATTATAGAAGTCCCTTTATGTAAATACTAAAAGTTCAATTTTAATAGTTCCTAAGCATAAAGATAATGACAAAAATTAGAAATAACACTGGAAGCATAAAGTAAGAAAATAATATTTTTAAGTCTTTAACAAATATAGCATTGACATATAGAAATGCATTGGGAATTAACTTGTTAAAAAAATATCTACAAAAAAGCTAATTAAAAAAAATATATATTAAGTACATTTCCAAACCTCTTTTTCAAGTATCCCACCAAATCATGGTCTTTTCATTGGGTAAGAAAGAAAATGGTTGTTTTTATTCATCTTCACCTTTTTGTCAGTGTATATCTTTCTTGAAACAGAGTATTCTAAAAACCAAAATGTCAAATCCATAACCTATGTGGAGAATTCTCTAACCTACCAATAATTACAATAATGAACCGTCTCATTAAAAGGTCATGCTTTTCTTGATATGATATAATCTTGATGGGACGACGGTTCAAAACTATCTCACCGGTAAGAGTTTTATTATTATTACTATTGTGTTTTTCATATCTTTACCACAGAATTCTCCATAGACATTTCTATCTACAAAAAAAAAAAAAAAAAAAAAAAAAAAAAAAAAAAAAAAAAAAAATTCTTTATGGCTATAGAATTGAATGGTCTCTGACCTTAACAATAGACAATGGGAAGTATAGTTCTGGGTTCTTTTATGGCAATGAGGTTGTAGAAGAACTCTTTTACCACGTAACTTCCCAGCTATTCGTTGTCGTTGCTGTTATGACTTCTATCTAACTTAGCTTGGTCCTTAGTTCTTGTTCTTTGAGGTACCGATCTTGACTCGTCGCCTTCAAATGGTAATACGACTACAGGGGCTGCAGGCACCATGTCCCAACGCTGCTTCAATAACGCCATGAACCTTCTCACCATTTCCTTCCGGAATGCAAGTTCTCGTGTGAAGAGATCAAAGATTAGAAATGCGAGAACGTACTTGAAAGGGATCGTGAGGAGAATGGTGGCACCGGATAACAAGATGAGAGCAATCTCGGTGGTTACCTGTTAAGAATTCAATGGCATATAATTTGTAAATGGTCACAAGCAAGACTAAAGATCGAGAATCATACCAGTCTAATTATTTTTCAGAACTTTCAACAATAACAAAAATGATAATGATAAGGATCATGATTACCACAGTGTGATAACAAGAGATCGAAACCAGATACACTAAACATGTTCTGATTTCTGTCTATTAGATAGAGAGAAAAAGGCAACTAGATTGCCTATCAGAGATTCAAATTCAACACATCCAATAGCATGCCTAAAAAATATTCGGGATGTAAATCAAGTCCATGCATGGAATCTCTCGAATTTTCACTTTTTTCCCTACATATGACATGACAAAGTTATCTCCGAAAGCATTGATGAAGTAAATTTTGCAACATTTAGATTCAGAATATTCCGCTTCTAGATTAAATTTTTCTTATTTTTAACACAACAGAGAGATTTTTGTCGGGCTACATACAGAAGAAGCTACTGAACTTCATGACATGGATATCGCTAATTAATAATCACTGCTTTTTTATCATGGCAATTGTTGCTTGCAATCTTAAATGTGTCCGGGTAGCATAAATCTTTTTATATGCAAGTGATGTGCATGCATGGAACACAAACACGTAAATGCAAAAAAAAATAATAATAATAAATAAATAAATAAAGAGGAAGATCTGACACATCCACACAAAAAATAAAAAGAATAAAAAAATCTTGTAAATTTGCATGTCACAAAAACGTACCTGAGGTTGACCAGAAAGAATGATAGTTCGTATTTTCAAAAGTGTGACATTAAGATTTTGTAGAAAATTTTCAACGTCGTGCATGGCATCTTTTACGGCAATGATCTTCTGAATTGTATTTGAAGGTGGCTGATCACGGATAGTCACTTTTCCGAAGGATCGTCCAAGGCGGCCTTGCTCCTTTAGTCCCTTTAACGATAGCATACTAGCCGCTGAAATTATCAACAGTGTAGGGAACACATATGACAGCAAATTTCTGGAAAGGAAATTCAAGACATTAGCTCAAAAACATTAAGTGCGAATGTAAATGCAACAATTGAGATTGCTGACATCCTAATATTATCTAACAACGGACCTACCTGAAAATAATCGCATAAGTAAATGCAAGAAACGAAACAGTCACGTGTGGCTCCTCCCAGCGCCTGAGCTTTTCAAAATTCTTGGCAGTTACAGTCAGAGGAAACATGAGTTCCTGAACGGAAACAAGCGCCAACATTAGTTATATAAAGTATGGGAAATGAAAAATATGAATACAGTAAGAAATCTATTTAAGAATAACATTCCTGAAATTTTATGGATCGTAATGAACTTCAACTCTTAAAAATTTAAGGCTAAATTAAGCAATTGTTAACATCACTGAAGCAAGAAATCCAAGTGATATCTATGAAAAATTTAGATGGAGAAATACCTTGAACAGATCAATATTACTAGGTATCCCTTTAAGCATTGCAGCATCAATTGTTGCCTGAGTTTTTTCAACCACCTCGTATTTTCGTCTGCAAATTTGTGCTGCCTTTTCTACGAGACTTGCATCAGCGACAACAAGGTTTTTACTTAACACAACCCCTTCTCTTGATGAAGAGTTCTTCCAGAAAGCAATGGAAGCACTAGAAGACCAAGATGGTGACTTCATCCACTTCCGCAAGTAAATGCTTCCGTCTATGTCAAACACATGATTACTAATTTCACCTACTTCATTGGACGGTCTCGTTTGAACTGGTTGGCTATCTACAAACTTTCTAATGAGAGGTCCGCCCCAGTAATTTACAGCTAGAGTTTGGCAGACAACATCACCATAAGGTGCAAACTTTAAGTACGAAAACTGAACAAGTTTTATGGGATCATCGACTAGCTTCCGCATGAATTGAAGGGTTTGGAGTCTGGCTACACTATTAACGGCACTCGTGGTCGCTCTGTCCTGTCCTTTGTGAGCACCGTAGACATTAAGTATCGATTCATCACCATCCTCTGGTCCATAATCACGAATGAATTGGTGTAAAGCGATAATTTCACTGATAGATGCATGCCATACGTCTCGCCTCATTTCACCTCCCAGGTCAACAAATTCCAGCACCCACGTTTTCGACCTGCATAGAAGTATTTTATAGAGAAAGGTAAATACACAATGAGATGTTTATTTAAAAGGAAAATTTGAAAAGAATTGATGAATAGAGCTTAAAGCAGAGCCATATCTAGTCAATCGTGCCAATTTAGTGGGGCTAAGATCAGAAAAATGAAAAAATCTTTCAAGTGAAGTTACTCCACAGAGAGCGCCAAGATGTTAAAGAAGCTTACTCACTCGAGATCAGATGAAATAGAGACAGCAGAGTCAAAGCGAACAGAACCTAACGGCCCGATTTTTGCCTTTTCCAACTTTACCCCTTGCTTCGTAAGATCCAGTCGTATGACATCTTTCTGCCCTAATAAGCCAACTGCCTGTTCCACAATTGAAGATATTTATAATTGCAAAAGGGCTGTTCCAAATTAATACAACAAGATTTCAGGAGAATGGATGTAAATAATAATAATAGCGTAAATAATATTACAAAATTAAAGACAGGGGAAAGTTTAACTTTTCCCTGTTTCAGAATCATCCAGCAGGTCAAAGATCCTATGCAATTGTCACACGGCTTTTGGAGTACAAAAATCAAGTTGCGTTAATTGTTACAGATAAACGTGACTTGCAAGTCTCGAAAAAGACGATAGAGAGGTTCCTCTAACCAGAAAGAGGCACCATAGGAATAAAGGTATACAACTAAAAATACAAATGAAACAGACACAGATAAAAGGGGGTTTCTTAAGAATTTTTTGCTAAATCATGGTTTGTACAAGGTCGGGAACAAATTTCAGAATACGTGTCATGAGCTCAAGGAAGAGAGTTTTGTGGACAGGATCAATTGCTTGGCAGATGCCTTACGTATGTACTCCGGTGAGGGAACATCTAGTTTTGTCCTGACTGAAACATTAAAGTTCCTCAAGCTTGATATAACGACGCAGGTTTCTTAAGTAACCTCAAAAGAAGAGAACTTCAAAAAGTATATGTACATATCGTACACCTTAGCATGGAATATTAACAAATAGGTGTATATGAAAAAGTAACATGATGCTTTTCCAGACACCAAAAAAAAAAAAAAAGGTAAGATAGTTCAAATTGTAAAAGGTTTTTTTGTGTAAATTTCTATTGGACATGTGGTCTGCTTCGATGTATTTCACCAGCGAATCCAATGATGTAAAGATCCAAGAAAAATAGTCATGAAATGATGAAATACCTCAAAATAGATTGCTTTATCAGTCAGAGTCAGCTTCCCTGGCCATGCCATAATGTTATCCCATTTTAGAACGGGCTGCTTTTGGCTGGAACCAATGCATAAGATTCTCTCATCAGAAAGGTGGGAAAATTCTTGAATCTGGTACGATTTCCGCCTTTCATGCACCCTGTATGTAAACCAGTAGAACATTAGCTCATTTAAGCATAATAATATTTTTTTTTCCTGCACATGTAGTACATAAGCGCATCAGTATCTTATTAACCTGTACAACATCACATATTTAAATAATGTCAATGCATCATAAAAACGACTAAAATGAGAAATTCTGACATTTCAGAGACTGAAATTTTTCTTTGTTGATTTCATCAGTAAAAGTCCAGGGATGTCTCTGTCTATGATTTTGTTGGATTGAAAAGTCTTTTATACGTTCATATCTTTTCTATTTGAGGACAATGTATCCTCCCCTTTTCTAATTGTTTTCTCAATTAAATCGTATGTTTCTTAAAAAGCAAAGGGCAATATCTAACCTTGTTTATAATAGTTTCTAGTCCAATTAAGTAGTTAAAAGAAGTAACTTGAGTATGTTTTGTTCGATTATTAGTCGTGGATTGCGTTAGAAGATTACAATCACAAGATGTTAGCTTGCACATTGCATTAAAGACGTGCACGATTTTGGCCCTATTTGTTGGATTGTTCCATGTCCTTGTACGAGTCCTTTCACAAGGAATATACTTATAAATGACTTTACTAATTTTCAGCTTTCCCTTTTATCTCTCCCAACCCAAGTAATGAAAAGCACTTAGAAGAAATGAATTTTTTTTGGAGCTTGTCAATCGATATTCGTGTTTCATTAACATAATGTATTATAAGTTGTTTAATTTCTCATAGAAGTTACCAAAGACCATAGTCAAAATATGTAGTAAATATACAAGTGGTTAAAAGATAAGCTCACTTGAGGAGTTCCTTGATATACGTCAGCCACAGGCCCAAAGTGATGCCATTTTCATCACCAGCAAGAGCCTTAAATATGTTATGTGCTGTTGACCGATCAGCCACACCAGCAATAGCAGGAGCTATACGAACAAAAGCATCCTCTTTAACAAGCATCCCCTGCAATAGCGAGAAAGGAAAATGCCGATAAAACCAGTTACTTTTGGACTTCAAAACAACACGGAAAATTTTTGAAAGATTAAAAAAAAAAAAAAAAAAAGACCTATTGTTTCAACAGTATCATAACGTGTGATTTAAAAATAGACCAAATAAAACAGTCTTCCAAGCTTAAAATACTGAATATCTACCAAATAGAAAGATTAACGGAAATTTGAAAATTTCATTTTTGCCCATGTATCCTACATTTCTGAAAGAACACATCATCCAACAACTTACCCCACTATACTAGAGAATAGTTAAGTAGAAAGCATAATAAATATCATGATGTCGACTTCTAGCATTATTTTTCTCCTAGCAATATAAATCTGCCAGCTAGTGCTTGATTCATGGTTCCAGAAAAACCCAATAGTCAATGTGAATTAGCCGGCTACTTGCATCCTTGGTTCAGAAGACACACACGAGTATGATCGATGAGAAAACTACGTATATCTTACTTGGGGGAAAACATATGACTAAAGAGGTTACTTTCTTATACAAGTGGATTCCTAGCTAAGATTGGTGAAGTAAAGAATCTATTATGTGAGAGAAAATTAGGATTCATTATAAGGGGAAAAATCCTATAGGGAAGAGAAATTCACCACAAGAGAATAAACAACCGCAGGGAACTGGACAAGAACTCTATACACCACAACAAGCACAACAAAGTGATACCCTTTACCTAAGCAAACAATACTCACCAACTTTCTAAGACCACTGAGCATTGAATGAGAACATGGTTAATAGACTCCTTTCTCTCTTATATATGCAACTCTGGTTAACCAACTGGGATTCCCCACCACCTTCGATTCTTTATCGTTTACATACTCCTAGCTTAAGTTCTTAGGTCAAAATGAAAAACTAAAATGGGCACCTAAGAAACAAAATATCCTTGTAACCCCTCGAGACCTGTTTAGTAATTCAGCATCAAAAAATAAACAACATTCTTTTGTCTTCAAAAGAAACAAAATTTTACTAAAAACCAAACTATACTACATCACAAGGGAGGAAACCAGGGGTCCTCCCAGAAACATAAACATTTTCCCGAGAGAGGTAAAACAAAGGGGGACAAAAGCAACAATAAAAAAGGGCGTATAACCATTCTTCCTCTGTTTACTCCTTTTTTAAGTTATATATTCTCAACACAACTATAGGAAAATGTCAGGCTTCAAACAAAATATGATGAATGGCGTGCATGAAAACATTTAATTAAAAAAAAAAGAGAGGCCTAAAGAGTTCAAGGGTTCCTACGAATGAACCTTAAAAGAAGCTCGTGTCGAATCTTTGGCAGGCTCCTTAGAGTAAGGGTTCTCCCATGCAAGCATTGTTATGAATACAAGTCTTTGGAATGCAGGTTCCTGCACACAAAAACAAATGGAATCCAAAAAAAAAAAAAAAGTCAATTTACCGCTATTGAAAAGAATAGGGGGGAAAGAAAATAGAAAAGGACAAAAAAAAAAAATGTTCCAGATAAAAGACAACGCTTTCAAGAGGAACGAAGAAGGGGAATACAATGAAGCATTAAAGTATAAGGAAATCCCTTTAGAAAATGCCACATACCTTAAGTGAAGGATGAACAGTAGAACTATCCCTGGACAAGAACCTAAAGCAGCAGTACTCGACCAGATTACGCGCATCATTATATACTGATTCAGAGACAAGTGCTTTAAAGATTTTCTGCATTTTGTAAGCAGTCAATCCATTCATCCTGCAAATCTTCAGCTTGTCAGATCATGTCCTGACCGATCTATAAGTCTAGCATGCATAACAACCTGAATAAGCTCTTGAGGAAAATAAAATGTTAGCATAATAGCATACTTAAACTACTGGTAACAAAGTGCATGCCTATACGTTAAAACAGCAACTAGAACGTATGTTAATTCATCAAGGGCATGACAAGTAACATTTAAAAAGAATAAAAAAACTCAAGTTCCCCTGCTCCCTCGAATCAATTCTTCAAGTTTATAAAGCATGACATCATTTTAAAATAAGCTTGTTGGAGAACATAGGCGTGTAGGGAAACTAAATGTAACTAATTAGGAAAGTGGATTCTGTGTACTGATTATGGGGGGCTAATTAGGCAACTTCCTGATTTGGGATTTTTTTCGGGAATTGATAGTTTTCCGGTTTTCTTAGCAGTAGTTTCCTATTTTGTATTCTCACTGTATTAGCGTATAAATGCTGGCTGTTTGTATTGTAAATTTGAGATGAAAATACAATTCTGATTTCCCAATTCTTGTGACATGGTATCAGAGATTTAGGTTTTTTTGTCTTGGGAAAAATAATTTCATCACAGGTTTCATAGCACAGACTACGTTTCTGAAGAAAAAATAAAACCATATCTGAGGCATTAAGTAGTAGGGAGTGGAAACATGCTATGAGAGTTGAAATGGATGCACTTGAAAAAAACAAGACTTGGGAGATGGTGGAGTTACCGAAGGGAAAGAGACCGGTAGGGTGCAAGTGGGTGTTCTCCGTAAAATATAATGCAGATGGAACTCTTGAACGGTATAAGGCTAGACTTGTAGCGAAGGGATATACTCAGACCTTTGGTGTTGACTATCAAGAAACTTTTGCTCCGGTAGCAAAAATGAACACTGTAAGGGTTCTATTATCTTTGGCTGCTAATTTTGAGTGGTCTTTGCAGCAATTTGATGTCAAGAACGCTTTTCTACATGGCGATCTCGAAGAAGAAATCTACATGGAAGCTCCTCCGGGATTTAGTACCACAAAGAGGAATATGGTGTGCAAACTAAGGAAGGCATTGTATGGACTAAAGCAGTCGCCTAGAGCTTGGTTTGGTAGGTTCGCAAGAGCAATGTTAGCAATGGACTACAAACAAAGCCAAGGTGATCATACTCTTTTCATAAAGCACTCTGCTTCAGGGGGAGTCACGGCACTTATTGTATATGTAGATGACATCATAGTCACCGGCGATGATCAAGAAGAAAGAGAGAGACTTAAAACGTAAGTTGGCCAAGGAATTCGAGATGAAAGATCTCGGGAAGCTAAAGTATTTCTTAGGAATTGAAGTTGCTCGCTCGAAGGATTGGATCTTCATATCACAACAAAAATATGTGGTAGATCTATTGACGGAGATAGGGAAAACAGGTTGTAGACCAGTGGAGACACCAATTGAGCCGAATCACAAGCTTGGAGAAGCAAGTGATGATGAACCGGTGGACAGAGGTATGTACCAAAGACTCGTTGGAAGGCTAATTTATCTAGCCCATACCAGGCCCGACATAGCTTATGCAGTTGGTGTTGTAAGCCAATTCATGCACAATCCAAAAGAGGCTCATCTCCAAGCGGTGTATAGAATTCTGCAGTATCTCAAGTCATGTCCAGGACGAGGCTTGCTCTTCAAGAAGGGATCGAGTATGAGCTTAGAGGTGTACACAGATTCGGACTATGCATGATCGGTTTCTGACAGAAGGTCAACCTCAGGTTATTGTGCTTTTCTTGGGGGGAATCTGGTTACGTGGAAAAGCAAGAAACAGCCGGTTGTTGCAAGATCCAGTGCAGAAGCGGAGTTTCGGGCTATGGCACTTGGAATTTGTGAGCTATTATGGTTAGGAATAATTCTGAATGATCTCAAGATTCCAGTTGAGAAGCCAATGAGGTTGTTTTGTGATAACAAGTCTGCCATTAATATAGCGCATAATCCAGTGCAGCATGACCGCACCAAACATGTGGATATAGATCGTCACTTTATAAAAGAGAAACTAGACAGTGGACTAATCTGCACGCCATATGTTTCAACGGAAGGACAATTAGCTGATGTGCTAACAAAGGGATTAGCTGGTCACCTGTTTCAGCGGATCGTTGGCAAGCTGGGAATGGAAAATGTTTACTCCCCAGCTTGAGGGGGAGTGTTGGAGAACATAGGCGTGTAGGGAAACTAAATGTAACTAATTAGGAAAGTGGATTCTGTGTACTGATTATGGGGGGCTAATTAGGCAACTTCCTGATTTGGGATACTTTGTAGTTTTTTTCGGGAATTGATAGTTTTCCGGTTTTCTTAGCAGTAGTTTCCTATTTTGTATTCTCACTGTATTAGCCTATAAATGCTGGCTGTTTGTATTGTAAATTTGAGATGAAAATACAATTCTGATTTCCCAATTCTTGTGACAAAGCTGTTTCCCCGGCCGATAGAAAATCAATGTTCCAGTTTAATAGATTTGTACTCCTCGTCTAGCCTTGTACAGATAATTTACCAAAACTCAGAAAAAAAAAATTGCAAATATATCTGCAGGAAGTAACTGGACTCATTGCATTTCAAAGGTCGAAAACTGGTGATTGGAATTCATTTCTCTGGCAGTTTTGTGAGTGATTATGTTCCAATATCATGTTCAAGAATCAAAAGCTGATTGACGACTTTTCTTTTATATACCTCTTTCTTGAAAAAGTTATACTTGCTAGGTCCTCTGAATGGGTTCCACATCCAATGAATTAAAAGTTGTTTCTTTCAATTTCTTCGTTTTGTATTTTTTTTTCCTCTCGTAATTAAATGTTTCCACATTCTAAAAGGAAACTGCAAGAGTTTCAACCACATTGTTACAATAATTTTTCTCGCATAAATAGAATGTAAGGGATATAAAGAAAAAATCTGAAGCAAAATGCAGTAATTGCATGTATTTTCACCTGCTAAATTGCTCGATCGATACAATAGCAGCTAGTGAGAGATTCCCTTGTGGCATTCTGCTATTGATGGTTTGCTCTGCCACAAATATGTCTTCCATGACTGAATCATCATTACCATTTTCAGGAACAGGCTTTTTACTCTGACTAGGTTTTACCAGAGGAGATGTCACTTCGTTCAAAAATTTTTGGGTCTTTAGGAGCCATACATTCAACTTTTCTTGCACCATATCTGTCAAGAAGCATGATTATATTCATGGCCAGAACTAAAAAAATTCGAAGATACATATTTTGCTCGATTTCGTGAAATATTATGCCTAAAATAAGCATTACTAAGCGATATATACACTGCCCCTTATGCTTATATCATCGTATTTTAGAAATGCAAGTAATACAAAACTTAAAAATCTCAACTTTTACTGCTAAATTTGTAAACATATTTTTATCTCGTTGAACATGATGTAAGTTGAAACATTCCGTAACTTTTAATACTTATTTTTCTTGAAGGTCATATATAAAGAAAATTTTCGCCGAATGCAACAACACATACGGCAAAACGATGGATTGACTACATGAAGTAAAAGCCAATGTTCAGAACAAGGGTTTAACAGTTAGATTCTCTATAAATCAAATTGGTGGAAACTGCACTAAATACCGATACTACAAGTTTTCTTGAATTATCTCCATGGCAGCTAACTCCATATCATTTTTGTTTTGTCAAATAAGCAATTTCCAATCCCCATACATTAGTACTTTGATTTCTTTTTTCAACTTAACTTGTCAAAAATGGGAATTATTGGTGTCACCCCGGTCCCTATGGAACACATCCCAAGGCTCACAAAGCAGAAATGACCTGACCCAATTATACTATTTTCTTTTTCTCTTTCATCTCAAAGAGCTAGGAGAAACCATAAACTTTGTCCTCTCTCTTTTGCACAACTATTGTTTCTAATATTGCCAACAAAACCCAATAGCTACTTAAGCTCATAAAGTGGCACAATTAAGAAACATAAAAAACTTGTTATTACAGGTATATACTAGCTGTAATTCCATATTTCACGCCGTAATTTAGACACCTAACTCTATCAAAACGTGCATAAGTCAGAATTCCCATCTGAAGTTAGGGGGGGGAAAAAAAAGAAAAAAAAAATCACAAAAAGAAAAGGTAAATTTGATATTAATAAAGAAAAGGGGTCACCAGGTTTAATGCCGTTGAGCTTCCATCTGTCCCCTAAAGACTGGCCGACAAGCTTGAAGCGGGATTTGGGGAAGTCCGGCTGAGAATCCCTGGCATAACAAGCAAACCTCCATAGCTCAGAACCAGGTGGAGCTTGACCAGACCACTTCAAGTGGGCAAACGACAACTTTGAGAGCATTTCTACTCCTTTCCCTTTAATGGGTTTTGGTTCTAAATTTCAAGCTCGAGCTTGGAGTTCATGGGGTCTCTTCAGAGGAGTTGAAACAACACTCTTTTCTTTTTTTTTTTTTTTTTGTGGGACAGCAGTACTAAAATACTATGAATGAGGAACAAAGTTGTCTGACAGCTGAGAAAAGAAGAGAGCCTGTTTGTTTATTTTTCATGGAGAATAAGAGATTACACAAACAGTTTTTTGTACGGCTTTTATTGATTGAGGAAGCAGAATAGGAGGAGGAGATAGCCACCGTGATTGATGTTTGCTACACGACAAGAGGAGAATAAAAGGGTGAAGTTTTGTAAATGCAAACTTCAACACGGATTCTTTAAAAAAAAAAAAAACAAACAAACAAACAAACCTTCAACACGGATTTTTAGTCTGACCAGAAAGCGGCTCCAGTTTTCTTAAACGTTTTTTTAAAATACTTAAAAGGCTTTTTTTTTTTTTTTTTTAAACGAGGTTTCTATTTGTTATAGCCTACACACAAAAACACTAATCAATACCAATATGTAATTTTCACGTATTTATTTAATTGTTTCTATAATTCATACGCTAATCATGCTTGTACTTGTGTTTGGTCATCATACCATCTATTATCATTATCATGTTTGTGCCCTGTGTTAAACCTTTTACTTTAACATATTGTGTCCTCAACGTGTTTTATGTCTAAAAGCCGTATCAATCTCGGTTCATTTATAGACATGCAAGGGTATGCTTATTTGAGATCGTATAGTAGTGTCGTGCTTGCATCGCGTATGCTTATTTGAGATCGTATAGTAGTGTCGTGCTTGCATCGCCCCGTTATGCTTAGTCCCGTGTCGAATGAGATGGCATTTCGAAAAATGAGGGGTGATAAGGATTTGAGAGTTGTTTCGTTAAGGATATTTTGGATATTTTACTTGTAATTTTAATTGTCCTATTACACCATCATTAGGAATTATTATGAAAAGTTAGAGAAAAACGCAGAGAGTGTGAGGGTATGAATTTCTCTTGTAAACTTCTTGATCACATAGTAAATTACTAATGACAAACAAAACGTAGTTTCATATTAAGGTGAACCTCTATGAATTTAGATGTTCTATGATTGTTTATTTCCTTTAGCAAATTTTATCGTTCTTGAAAATATAGAATTAGGATACTAATTCATAACAAAGAAGAGATTCAAATGGGACTTTATCTGAATAGATTTCTAAAATTTAAGTGTGACAATGCAAATAGGGGGAAAAAAAACAATGTTATAAACAAAACTGATACTACATTCAGAATACCAAAACATCACCAGTGTGTTGATGAGCGTGTGATAATGTTTGGTTCCATTGAACTAATTATTTTCCATGTTTCTGCTAACATGTGCAATGATGCTTAAATAGAGGCAACACTCATAAACGAAACCGAATTTTTGTCCTATCAAAATGTATTTGTTGTTTTAGTCGGTAGATTAACTTTTTTATGATTTGATCTGTGTCCACGTTAAAATTTATAACACGGTACGCAACTAAAAAGTTAATCTAATGGCTAAAATCCCATTACGTACTGGTAGAGCAAAAACACGTCTCATCGTAAGTTGCATAGTTCCTTTGCAATTCACATGGTGGTATAAACTATTACCAACGTATATCATAGGAAGCAAAACTTGAAATTTCTAGAACGGCTCAAAACAAAAACAACCAAGCATTTCGTAATTCCCTGTTTCACGGATAATCATCGGAAATACTTGCACAAAACTTGGTTTTTGAAGGAATCTTATTTGCCAACAGAATATCTACAGATAGGAGTTAAAGAACAAGAATATACAAGACATTCAATGAATCACTTCTCACCACTTCCCTGCTAAGCAAAGACATAATTCCGTTTGCTACATGAAAGACCAGTGGGAGTGACCAAGTTTTTCCCCCACTCACCTCACTCGGGCTTTTTTTCCGTTTGTCTTCGTTCCTAAGTCTGCAACGATGTCACAAAGTGAACAAAAGAGGAAAATAAAACAGCAGGAGAAGAACGTCACACCAGCTACCGGCAAATAGGAATAGAAGAATATATCCCCACTAGTCCCTATTAAAGATCTTAAACAAGCACATTATGGTACCGTCTAATCCTGGGCATTCATACATTCTGTGCCACAACGAAAACTATGAACTCAGTTTCATGCTTATGGTTCCTTAAGTTGGATATGTTACATTTACAAATTTGCGAAAACCAAGCATACACTAAAAGCAAAGGAGCGGCTATCCGAGCCAAAGGCCAACCTGGTCACATGGCCTTCGCACTTGGGAGTAAGGTGGCCACACACACCAGGGTACGATATGGGAGGCAAATATTTACTACTATTTCCGGTGCTTCTTCAGTAGAGGCTCGGACTGGCTTTCACCCTGTGAAATTGGATAACTTTTTGAATTTGAAACAAAACAGAAACCTAAGAAAAACGAAAAGTTGTATTTATGCGATTAGTTGAGAAAAAAACACAATCCAAAATTTCACCTCATCCTAGACAGATTTGAGGGGCAAAGGGTGACATTAGAATTATAAAAGAAACATCGTTGGTTGAGTCAAGGCCAAGTCGCTGGCAAGCTTTAGTATGGCCTACAGCCAATAAGCTGAGTAATTAATCTAGCCCACAGGACTTGACCATAAACTGACATGGCAATTTTTTACGGACGTAATTATTTGACTGGACGCAAACTGCTTTATAAAGCATTGCCAAAACTTACACCGGCTTAGTTACTGAACACTTTTAGGGAGTAGATTTGGACTTTGAAGACTCCAGGGTATCACTACATTTTGAAAAGTTAAAAACCATTCATTAACAGTGAGCTTTTTCATCTGCCACCGACACGTTCTTATGCCAGGGCAAACAAACAATTTGATTTAATTTTTTTTCTAGAACTTCTTGAAATAAATTTGTATCCCATAAAGCAAACCTAATTTAAACACTGCACCAGAAATAACATACACCATAATAACTAGGTAGAAAATGCTTACAGGATTTGAGAGCTGCTCGCGGATATAGGCCATTGATCTCAGCATGGCGCCTAATGTGTCCCTGGACACCTGAAATTTAACCTCCGACTCTCCCGAAGTTGTCTCCGTGTCTTGAAGCTGAATAGAATGGAAATTTATTACAAGATAATCAAGAAAGCAGAAACACATAAGCGCCAGAGGTCAAAAGAATCAAGGATTAATCTACTCTTAGATAATAAGACACTGATCATTTTATCATCCATAATTAATAAATACGGATATAAATTATCAGATTTTGTTTCCTAAAGGTGGCAAGACCAAATCCATATAATGTAGTACAGATCGACCGGGAAAACGAATAAATATAAAAGCTAAACAGCTTAGTGTTAAACAGTCCCACAAAAGATTACTGATGTAATGCAGACCAAAATAAAGAACTCTTTCAGCAAAAACCACTTGAAGATGCTCAAAATTTCGATCAGGTTGCTTACCAGGCAAGGTTACTCTTTATTTCGTGTTAGTTTCTAGAGCCAAAAAAAAAAAAAAAAAGAAAAACTCTCTTAATTTCGCGTTTATACTGTGATTATAATTCTACAAATATATATCTTTTTTCCCAAACAAGTAATAAGAATTTATAAAGAAGCACAAAGATACCCACTGAACAAGTAAAAAAATTATCAAACAGGGAAATAAGAGTCTAAAGAGGCAATTTCCATCCCCGTACAGGAAATATTTTTATTTAACAAAAAAAAAACAAGAATAGCTATTCCTTTCTGATAATAACGCCTGAACAAACCAGAATGCACCACTCTCCAGTTCTTTCTCACGATGCTTCTTAACAAACTTTCCATGCCAGGCATGTCTAATATAAAGGCCTAAAACTTAAACTTGCATACCTTCAAATTTATCACAGCAACCTTATTAGCTGGTGTTGAGAGCTGCTCGCTTATGTAGGCCATAGACCTCAACATTGGTTCCAGTGAGACTCTTGAAAGCTGAAACTTAACCTCTGACTCTGCGGAGGGAGTCCTGCTATAATCTTGCAGCTGTTGTAGGTAAGAATTAAAATGTGTATGAACAAAAAGGCCTCTGATCAATGCTACGTAAGTAGTAGAAAGGTATGTATATTGTACAAAAAATTATTACAGTATATGGGTTGTCAGCGATAATTTGAAAACAAATAAAAAAAATTAATCTCTGGGATGCAGCCCTCTATACAGGACAAACCAACTTGACAAGATTAAAAATACGAATTTTCCAACTTGTCTCGTGTTTTATCTATACCTTCAAATTAATGACAGCAACTCTATTCCCTGGTGATGAATTCTTATTCTCCATGACCCAAGTCATTGACTTTAGACAAGGGAGTACAACCTACACAAAAAGTGAAGATCAATAAGCTTCTGCATTTTAAGGGAAAAAAAAAATTACGAAACAAAAAGAAAACAGAAAACAATTCCCCTCCATACCATATTTTCTGGAGTAGCATCATCTCTGTGAAGAGAAACAGGAGCCATTCGTGGCAAATTCAAGTCAGATTGCACAGAAGCACCAGCATCATTGAGATTGAATCGTTTTAGCACTTCATCTTGGCGTGGCCACAACAAAGGGGTTGCATCTGAAGCTATCATAGAGTTCTTCCTGTCATCATAGCCAGTCCCACTAGCCTGAGAGGTAGGAGGTGGAACTTTAGCAACACTTTTCTTCACAATAGCAACCTTCTTCCCACCATCTCTAAGGGCGTTCATTGCTGCACTGTAAGTTTCTATAGTGATTGCACCTTCCTCTGCATATCTAATGGCTTCACGACATAGATTGTTGTACCGCAAGGTTAGAGACTCTTGACCATGTGCATCACCACTTCGTTCATCTAAGCCAGCTCCATTTTTTGCATTTCTTGTCCAACGTTTCAAAATGTAATGCGAAGGCAATGTAAGAACATTTGTCACGGTAAAAACAGTCAAAACATGTCTACAAAGAATTCCTGAATACTCAAACATTTGACAACTACAGTTAGCTCTCAACTCAGGATAGTTCAACGCGACAATATACGCCGTATTGTCATCCTCAAACTTAGCGACCCTGAAAGTGCTAATAGCTCCATCACCGTCAATCCTATTTGCAGTATACACAAAAGTTTCAACTAACTCTTCCTGAAATTTGGTGAAAATCTTTCTCGTATAAAGGTTGGCTGCCTGTTTCTCCATGGGAGATGGTGTCCTCAAGACTGGAGTGGTGCAAATTGTATCAAAATCTGCTTCTATTTCTTTTTCAAACCAGTTCTCCAAAGCTCTTTCGTATTGCCTAAAGAACAGTGGTAAAGTTGTTTGTTGATTTACATAGCCCTCGAAGAAGGAACCGTTGTATCCTTGATTTGGTGATATTGCTGCAAAAAAGGAATCCCGAAAATAAACAGGAACCCATTGAGCACGAGAATTATATAAAGATTGCAGCCAATCGTTTCTTCTGAGATCATATTTATCAAGGATAGAATTCCAAGAGGATTCAAATTCCTCGATAGTTTCAGTCAAATTGATACAGTTATAAAGTTCCAACTGAAAGTTTGGATAAGCATGACAAACGTGAGCCAGCTTCTCTGGGCCTTCTCTTAAAACATGCCACTTACTAATACAATGGCGACATTCTGGAAAAGCATTAGCAACTGCAGCCTGTATTGCTCTGTCTTGATCAGTGGTAATGGAGGCCGGCGGGTGATCATTCATTGCCGTAAGAAATGTTTTGAAGAGCCATGTAAAACTAGCTTCTGATTCATCTAGAAGTAATGCACAACCAAACAAAACTGTCTGACCATGATGGTTCACCCCAGTAAATGGAGCAAAGGGCACCCTGTACTGATATACCCTATATGCCGTATCCAGAGTCACTGCATCACCGAAATGACTGTATGCTGTTCTTGACCTCGCATCCGCCCAGAATACATTAGTCATTTGATTATCCTCATCAAGTTGTATGGCGTAGAAGAAACCAGGGTTCTCTGCTTGCATTTTCTTGAAATACTCGAGCAAATTCTGAGCATCCCTCCCTAGTGTCCTTTTCCGACTACCAGACTTAATTGGATAACTTACTGTAGCAGCATTTTTAGCTAACCGGTTCGACTCCACAGGGTGAGAATTCCTAACCACACGATTTTTCTCTACAGGGCCACGGTTTCCATCCATTGAGACAAACATAACACCACTAGGAACTGTCCCCGCCCCTTGGTAAGCTTCAGCCACATTCTTCGCAGTACCAGCAAAATGCCTACGAGGCCGAAGATAATGAACTTTGCTTGGACTAACCATCGCATGGCTGTGCTCCTTTACAAACTTTGTAACAACCCACTTTTCTTGACCTCTTAATTCTACCCTAAGCATTGCTTCACAAGTATCACCATGCCTTCTTTTCAAACCCTCTCTGCCACACACAAACTCCCGAGCAATCACTGTCCCATCAGGTTTGGACCGACTAGTGTAGCTAGACTGACCAACTTTAGAGTTAAACCCCAAACGTCTTGCGTACTCATCATAAAAAGACTTGGCAGCATCCTCGGACTCAAACTCCATGCCCACATAAGGCTCACTAATCCCATCCTCATCATCATGAACCGTAGAATTCTCGGCCGTATTCGCTTCTCCACCTTCATTAGATTCAGCATCTCCATCGTCTGCCAACGCACGATGACCCATCCCTTCCACATCAATCACGTGAACATCCATAATAATTAGCTATCCACAGAATAAGTTTTCACTTTCTGAACCAACTAGAAGGCAATATAACACATATTTTCTTCCTATTGAAACAAATATAGATCAACTCTGCATCAGAAATCCAACCACCAAAAACGTTTAACAATTAGTCCAAAAAATACCCATTACTGTTATTAAAAAACAAATTAAAACAAAAAATTCCATTGATCCAAATGAATTGCAGTTTATATGTACATAAATATATATATATATATATATATAAACAATTGAAAAGCAAGAATCTTCACAACTAAACCAGCTTTAACCTTTCTATAAAACTGTTATGGCCACTTTTTTATGTAAAAATACTGCCACTTTTGCTCATTATTTCATGAAAAGAAGTAAAAATCAGGCAAAACACTTATATCTCTCTCTATATATGTATATACACCCAGCTTATTTGTATAGAATCAAAACTATAAAAAGTTCAAACGACAAAATTTATACCATAATAACCTAATTTTTGAAACCAAAATGTCTGCTTTACACTATCAATATAAAAATCTCTCTCTCTAACAGAAAAGCACACGTAAATTTGACCCCAAATCTTCAGAATTAGGGTTTATACAAAACAGGAAATCTAGGGTTTTTCAGGTTGGGAAATTCCAATTCAACGCGCGGCGTAGAGGAAACTAGACAGAGGGGGGTACCTGGAGGCAAAGCGACGGCGTTTAGGGTTTGCTCATCGTTCAGGGTTTCGCCGCCGTGCGATTACAGAGTCGGAGGAGAGAGAGAGAGAGAGAGAATGCAGTGTCGTTTGGGTTGAGGATGACATAAGTATACACGCGTAGTGTCAGCCGTCCGATTTAGATCGAGCGGTTGAGAGTCACTGATAATAAACCTAGTGCACTTTATCAGATAACGATGAACTTGTTTTGGGTCGTGGGGCCCATCATACCTAGTGCTTTGGTGATGTAGACTCAAACTCTTTCCTCTCTCCCTCACTCTTTTTTTTTTAATTAATTTTTTTGTTTATTGAAAAACAATTTCTTATTGAAAAATCCAAGAAAAAATATCTCATTTGATTATTTAATTAAAAATAAATAAAAAAAAAAGAAAGAAAAAAACAAAAAGGGGGTCTCTAGTTTTCTCCACAAATTGGGAAGAACGAATGCCGAGAAGGAGAAGAACAGAAGAAAGAGAAAAATCGCCAAAGTCACAAGATAAAGAGTATTTTCGGTCGATTTCAGTTGAGTTCGGTTTTCAAATTATCAAAATCGTTCACCTATTGTAATGTATTCGTCGGTTCGGTTTCATTGACTAACATCGTGGGTAGCTAGTCACTCACGTTGGTTTTATCAGGCGATATTGATTCTCCTTTAGTTATTTGTTAATTTAAACGACCCTAATCTAAATTTGAGGACATATGTGAAAATCAACATTTATTTAAAAAAATTTCGACAAGTAATTTCTATTTTTTTTTTTTCAAATAGCACTTAAGCATCAATCTTTAATGTTATTAAAATGTTGTTGATATCACAAATTCTTATTGTAACTATGATGGTTATGTTAGTAATGCATATAAGTCATTAAATTTAGCATACAATCGAATCCAAAAAATAAAATAAAATAAAATAAACTAGGATTTGTAAATATTTGAACTACGTTTAGTAATCCGTATTGTATTACATTAGATATATTGTGTTGTATTATATTAGATTGTATTTTCTATAGAATATGGTGATTGATTATGTAGTTTTTAAAAATATGGATAACTTAATATAATGTTTGGTGCATCGTTAAATCACATTGTATTTGTTTAATTAATTAAAAAATTTTGACGATTATTCATTTGGTGCATACAATATCTAATAAAAACTATTTATTTATTATCGGAAACGTGGTCAGTCAACCCATGACAAAATTCGGGGTTGGGATGGGTCGAAAAAACAGGGTCATGATCGGACGGGGATGAGATCGGGTTGGATCGGCAACAAGGTTGGGGTCAGATAGGGTTTGTCAACCTGTGATGGGGTTGAGGTCAAGGTTGGTGTTAAGGTTGAGGACGAAACAGGGTTGAGGCCAATCCGAAGAAGGCATTGAGGTTAGGGTCACTTGGGGTTGTGGTCGGGGTCGAACTTGGAATAGGGTCATGTCGAATGAGATTGGGTTGGCCCAAGACTGACGTGGGGGTCAGTCTGAGATGAGGTCGGGTTCAAGGTCGTTTGAGACTAGAGTTGAGATTGGCATCTATGTCGGACCAGGAATAGGGGTGGTCAACCCTCACCAACCCTATCCCAAGTTCGACCCCGAACCCCGTCCTTGTCCAACCCATTCCTTGTCCAACCCTAACCATGTCCCAGTCGCCGACCTAAGTTCAATCCTATCCCCTGTACAAGCCAACCTCGACCCTAACCTTGTCCCTATTCTAACCACGAACATGTTTTTGGGCCGACACTAAGCTCTGAAAGGGGCCGACAGACGTTTATTCTTATCATAGTTTGACTCCGACACAAACACTGACCTCATTCCCTTGCAACCCCATCCTTGTTTTAATCATGACTTTGTCTCTAGACTGGTCCCAACCTTGCTCATGGACTGCCCAACAACAGTGCTGATCCCGCGCAACCCTGATGCCATCGCCGGGCCAACACCAACCTAAGTCTCGGGCCGACCCCGGCCCAATGGTACCGTTGTAAATTAAAAACTTTGGATGTAAAATGTAAATGTGCAATAAGTTTAAGGGTGTCGATGCAAAACAAAAAAATAATAATAATAAAGAAAAAGGCGGAGGTGAGAGTGGAGAGCGTGGAAGTAGGGAGGGGGAGTGGAGAAAATGAAGGAAATCCCAGTGCTGCTCTTGGGATGCGGAGGAGTTGGGCGACACCTCCTCCACCACATTGTTTCTTGCCGATCTCTTCACGCAAACCAGGTAAAAATCCCCCTTTTCTTTTATCAGTGTTTTCTTGTTTTTCTTTTGTTTCTCCACAGTGTCAGTGAGTTCACAAACAATGGAGTTATCGAAGTTTCTGTTTACGAAACATATCTAAGGTTGGATATCTTATTCGTGGGCAATTCTTAAACTACATGAAAATGCTGCCTGTGAAATTTTTTTTATTTGTATTTTCATGGTAGTTCGTAGTGCCGGGTAGGTAATTTTGCTTGCGTTTTTTTGTACCAAATGAGAAATGGGAATCAGGTTTTTTTTTTTTTTTTTTGGATGAGATATGAAAGTTTATTGATTGGTGAAGTTTTATTAAAAATAACTTTGAGGACAATAATTTCTCAAAGAGAACCATTGAGTCAAAACACTCTTCCAATGTAACATGATCATGGATAAAGGGAATTGATTAAACCCGTTATTGGTCGAAGCTCGTAAGGATGCTAGATTATTTGATTCTTTCAAAGAGTAAACTAGCATCTTGTTTAATCTCCTCGAAAATTTTCTGTTCCTTTTCATTTAGATGACCAAAAAAGGAGCTAGCATCACACACTTTCACATCACATCAACTTCGCCTTATTACTCAAGCCGAAACCAACAGGGTTTTCCACCACTAAAGTTTCTAGGGAAAACACGCTAGCCATAGAAAAGTGCAATAACGAACGGTTCATCGTCTCACCATTGACTTTACACAAGACACACCAGGATGGAGAAATAGCCAAGTGTGGATTTTTCCTTTGCATGGCAACACAAGTGTCATTATTATCTGTTAGGTAGCAGTTTTGTGGGCGGTTATTGTACTGTATGGGAATGTTTTTTGTTCACTTTTATATAGAATTTCATGCTGCATTCACTTCATCACTTGCAAACATATGGAAGCATTGTTGCCTTAATGCTTTACGTTTGAGTGGCAGGGAATCCGCTTGAGAGTTGTCGGAGTATGTGATAGCAAATGCTTAGTTGTTGTCCCGGACGTGTTCAGCATGGAGTTTAGTGATAATTTTTTGTTGGAAGTTTGTCGGGTCAAGTCGGATTCTTCGTCACTGTTAACTCTAAGTGGTTCAGGTACTTCCATGTATCCTTGTCTTGTTAATAAGGAAATATAGCATATTTTGAATTATGAAAAACGATTTGAATTATGAAAAACGATGTTTATTTCTTCTCCATCTCTAATGAAGGTGAATGCCAAGTATTCACGGATTCTGAGTTGACCAAGAAAATTATAGATGCTGCAGCTCTCTTGAATAAATCAACAGGTACATGGAATATAATGTTGCATTGTCAAACTTCTATGATGTTAAGGTTCATGCTCTCAATTCCAGCTTTTGATATCTTTCATTTGTTTCATGTAATAGGTTTGGTTCTCGTGGATTGCTCTGCAAGTTCTGAGACAATTGGAGTGCTAAATCGAGCGGTTGACTTGGGTTGTTGCGTTGTCCTGGCAAACAAGAAGCCTGTTACTTCTAAAATGGTAGTTTATTGATTTAGGCAGTCATAATTATTGGTTGTAGAAGAAATGATTGTTGCATGGGACAATAAGACATGTTTATATACACATCAGACTTTAATACTGCAGATCAAAAAACAAGTTGGAATGTAATTATTTTACCTTGTAAAGGCTTTTTTTCCTCTCGTTTGGTCGAGTTCCTTGTTCACCATTGAACAATAATAAATGTTTCTCTATCCCTACCAGTTTTACTAGTACATGAACACTACAATAAAGGCTTGCTTTCTATGTTCCACAGGAGGAATATGACACGCTTGTCTCACATCCTCGTCGTATTCGGCATGAATCAACAGTATGCACCTTCTCCCACCCCTTTTTTTTAGTACTTCCAATAAATTGAAAAGTCTCGAACGAAAAGGTCTATTTCAACCAAAAACATCATTTTAAATGCATAGAGACTTTTTCGATTTGTTAACACTGAAAAGAGTTTAGATTTCGGGATGAAATTCTTCAAATTAAATTAGAGTGGCTTATTGTTGGTAGCTACCAAGATGTGATTGCGTAGACCCTTCATAAAATGGACACTTTGCTCAAATGCCATGATGTCTGATTTTTACTGTAGAACTCACAAACTTCTTATATTCTAAGGATGAAAGTGTTGGTGTTGCTGGTTCGTTAGGGTTTTATGAATAATGCTGATAGAAATACAAATATTGAATTGAAGCTGTTCATGGAGAAAACGGATATTTTTCTCAAAACCATTTAATTTTAATAGAACATAAATACTCAAGCTTCTAACTCAATCAACTCTATATGTATGCCTCATATAAGTTTTAACTTATTGGAATATCGGTTAAACAATAACAGCAGTCAAGATATGACAAAAATAATATTTTCAGCAACCATGGCATATCTTCGGAAATTGTACCGCGATATCTTTAGTTCGGCAACCATATTTTTGTTTTCTCTTCTTCATCTTTCTCTATTTCTTTAATTTTGGTTATTGAAGATGCCTTATCTTCTTTCCTTTGTGTTTGGTTTAATTATCAAGAAAAGGAAGTTATCTTATCAAAAAAAGGGGGGGGGGGGGGGGGGGGGGGGGGGGGGGGGGAAATGCTTATCTTTTTCCTTAGTGAGTTCTAATAAAAGCAAGAGAACATACAAGTCCTGGAAAACTCCTTATGTCATTCACTTTTGGATCAAGAAGTCTTCTTTGAGATATAATTCTAGTACCATTAGCCATTCCAGCGTGGAGATCTATTTTCTATGAGAAAGGTGTTTATTTGGTTCTCCATATCATGCCAAAATCCGCTGTAGCACATTGGTTAATACTAGGTTCTCCGGTATCATGGACATGTATGAAGAGATAATATAGTTGCATGAAATTGCACTATATAAGCATTACTGCTAAAGGGCTATTTCTTGTCCTTAATAGAAACTTTATATTCGTGACATGTTGCAAAAGAGTAGCTTGTTTGTTCCTGTCTAGCATTTCATGTAGAAGAGTTTAGGGAGAGTGTTGTCTATTTTTAATTGCTTTGTGACTTTTAAATATTAATGGTGATTGGAAGAGGCGGATTTGACATCAATGATTCCTTGGTGGTGTTACTGTTTGTTGTTGGGGAGCTCTAATGGTTTTTGTAGTTGCAAGAAAGGGAAATTTTTCGTGTTAAGGGTGTGGTGTTGCTTTTGCAATCAGTTCTTTGGCTAGAAAGATTGAAGGCTAGTTTCAAGATTTGTTGTTTCTTTAGATAGAATCAAATAGTTAACTTCCCTATTGGCTTTTAACTTGAAAGGAATTTGAGGAAATGACTTTCTTGTCATCAAATTAGACTTGGAAGGTGTGGCATAGCTTTTTCGGTCTCTTTTGGTGGATTCAAGCACGGATTTGCTAGGCCTTTTCTTTGCTGATTTGTTTTACTTTTGTTTATGGTTTTCACTTTTCAGATTGTAGCTTTGGAGGATCTCTGACCTCTATTTATGCCCTTGTATTCGCGTAAATATTGTGTGCAATGCAAAGGGAAATAGATTTTATCTGTTTTTATTTTTTTTATTTTTTATGCATATATTAAAATGGCGTTTGCTCAATCCATTTGTAATTTGGTAGGTTGGTGCTGGCCTTCCTGTCATTGCATCCTTAAACCGCATACTTTCATCTGGAGATCCTGTTCATCGTATTATTGGGAGTTTGAGTGGTATCAGGACCTTTTCAGTAATTTAGTCTCTAATATATTCCTATCATTACGGGCTTTTCTTAAGATTTTGCACAGGGTTATCAATTTTGGTTTTTTAATAAAATTTTCTCTCATACATGATAGGCACATTGGGATATGTGATGAGTCAGGTCGAAGATGGAAAGCCGTTTAGCCAAGTTGTAAAATGTGCTAAAAGTCTGGGTTACACAGAACCAGGTCTTGTTACCATTTTTTAGATTTTACGACAATAAATTGGAATTGCATACGTGCAATGGTTATTGCCATAAACGGTTTTTTGCTCTGCAGAAATAATTAAAGATTTGTAATTTACGATAGATCTTACTTTTCACTGTCTATTAAGTTTTAACCCGTGTTTGAAATTTTTTACAATACTTATTTGCTTTCGATGCATTTTGTACATCTAACTGTTATATCTCTGATTATTTGGCATTATATATTGTAGAAAGTAGAGTGTCTATAACCTTTTAATTGGGAAAAGGTTCTTAATGTACTTGGAATTAAATTGAGAACCATAGATCACATAACCGGGAAAGTACCTATCAGGAAGTCAGACCTTCAAATTTATTCACCTTTAAAAACGGGTTTGGAAATTTATCATCTGTGTTGGATTTTCGCTTGATCCTATTGTCGCAGATCCACGTGATGATCTTAGTGGGATGGATGTTGCAAGAAAGGTAAAAATTTCAAGGCTCATACAATTTCTCATGCAATGGCTTCTAAGAATTTCATACGAAGAGCTCATGCGATATATCTTAAAATTTTCCCATATTACTTTTAACAGGCTTTGATACTTGCTCGACTTCTGGGCTCGCGCTTGAACATGGATAGCATTAAGATTGAGAGCTTGTACCCTGAAGAAATGGGACCCGATGTGATGTCTGTTGAAGAATTTCTTGAAAATGGGGTTTTATTGCTTGATAAAGATATTCAAGAAAGATTTCACAAGGCTTCCTTGAAGGGGAATGTTCTTCGTTATGTCTGTGTGATTGAGGGATCAAGGTGATCTTTCTAGATAACTTTTACTTCTATTTAAAGAGAATAGATATGAAGAGACTTGCTCGTTTTCTATTTTTCGCATTTTAACATATCATGTGTTGAATCATTTGATGATCTAATATTTCGAATAAGTAATTTTTACAAGGATCCAAGATCTTTGAGCTCTTATTTCAAAAAAAAAATGATCTTTGAACTTTAAAGATGTGACCAATGAATATTTTAATGCATTTGAAATTTACCTTGGTAAAATTTTCAATGCTCGTGAATGTGTGAACTTCATAAAAGTTTGGTTCTATAAAAGTTTTGACTTGAATAATAAGGCGACTCCTTTAACACTTATTGATCTTTTCGTCATTATTATTATTATTATTATTGTATCTTTTATTAGGTGTGAAGTTGGCATTCAAGAGCTTCCAAAGAATTCTGCTTTAGGAAGACTTAAAGGAAGTGACAATGTGGTAAAGCCTTTTTGCCCTTTTATCTTATCAGCTAATTTAGTAAAATTCATTCAATAATACATTAGGCAAACAAAATAGTTCATGAACTTTCTTCCGAAAGTGTCTTTCCTTTGACTATCCTCACTCTACTTGCCTATGCATACTTTTTCCCCCCCTTTTTCCTTTGCACTCTCCTCAACCCGATTATATAAACTGCATATGAAACTTGATCATTTCTGATAGGGAAATTATGATGATTGTCTGTGTTAGAATTTTGATTCTTCTTTGAATTTCGTAAATCGATGAATTACTGGGACAAATCTTTTATTAACTAATTTGTTTATTACTTTAAATTGGTTATTTATTTATTTATTTGTGAATCAATGATTTACTGAAAAACTAGATAATAAATCAATTTGTAAACATTTAGGAATATCTTTTTTTATTTTTTTTTTTGAAAAAAGAGTCCAAAATTTAGTCCATTTATGTGCATACCCCTTTCTGAAATCGTGCAATCATGTAATCATGCAACAGTTAGAGATATACAGCCGCTGCTATAGCGAGCAACCACTCGTTATCCAAGGTGCTGGAGCAGGGAACGATACTACAGCAGCCGGTGTTCTCGCTGATATCCTTGATCTTCAGGATTTGTTTCCTTGAAATGCTTTTTCTATACATCATCGTGCAAAAAAACCAGGTGCCCCGGTTTCAACTGGTACTGTTAGACTTTAAAATGTATTTTATTTCTAGTAGAGTTCACCATGTTCGGCTCTAAGGAGGTGGCGCCTTTATAAGCTTATGAGCAATATGAAGTTTTGATTATTACGTTCGAGAAGTCTCTGTCTCCGCAAAAGAGATCGAAAGGAATGAGAGTATCAGGTTGTGGAGGAAACAAGTTGGAAATCTGATTTTACATACTTGATCTTGTAACTGCCATGTTTTCTCGAAAGCGACAGTGAAAGCCGCTTGTTTCGATGAATATGCAAGTATAATGGAAGTTGCTTGCTTCTGTTAATCTTGTTGAATATTTCCACAGTTAAATAAAAGTTCTTATTGTGCAAGCTGGATTTGGACATTTTTCTTGGGCTACTTCAAAGTGTTTAGTGCCATCATAAAAAAATCTAACTAAAATTCCTGACTCCGCCGCTACTTTAGACAACATGGCATGCAAAACTTGTGTGTTTTGGAGTTCATCAAAAAATAAATAAATGAAGAATGAGGCTTTGTTATGGTGCTGGATAAATGAAGTTCACTTGGTAATATTTGTACCCCAAAGCTATGCGACAGAAACTATTGCAGAGTGGCTTGCCATGTAATACAAAATTCTTGAGAAGAAACGAGACATGAGCAGCATGTTCAATCGTGATTCTGATTGAACCTTTACATGTCTAGCATAACTCGTCCTATTAGTAAAACACAGTTTTAAACCATCCGACCATGACTTTAAGCCATCGGATTTACAGCGTTTAAGACTTAAGTACATCCGAACATTATCACAAGGCTATTTCATTACACAGACAAATTTTAGCAATACACTAAATAAAGCCTTTCTTGATTTAAATTAGTGTTTTTTTTTTCAAACCAAATGCCTACAAAATTAATGTGGTCCCTATCACTTTTATTTTATTTATTTGTTTTTACTACAATTTGCAATGAATCCACATTGAAGTCTAACCTCATCTTATCTCATGCCGTTTGATCAAGTGATCATTGGTGTCCGTAATACTTTTCTAATGTCACAGATTTCTTAACAAAAGAAATCAACATGAAATTAAAATCAGTTCGCAGATGATCACATTATTTTCCTTTTTTTTTTTTTTTTTTGTGGCAGCAACAAAACAGTTCCAAATAGCAACATGCCAATAGACACACACAAATCTCACGTTTATTATTCACCAAAAAAAAAAAAAAAAAAAACTCACATTTGTTGAGGGATTAAAATCTAAGTCAAAACTCTGCAACTTGGGTTTGGTCAAAGTATCGGCCCGTTGGGCCCCCATCAGGCAAAAGGGCCAGCATGACAGAGCCAGAGGCCCCTTCTTCAACAGTTGATGGGCCTGTGTGCCAATTCAGGTCCGTATTGACATAGCCAGGGTGAACACAGTTGATGTACAAATTTGGATACTTTTTGGCAAGAATTCTAGTGTATGCGTTTAGAGTGGCCTTTGATATGCTATACGCTGGGAGCATCATCTGCCATCCATTGGCTTCAAGCGCATTCTCTTTCAGATCGTTCAGAAATCTTCTCAAAATCGCTTCCACTTTCTCTTCCGTTAGAGTTTCTATCTCCCCCAACTCGTTTCTTATGCTCTCGTTCGGAATTCTCTGCAATATGCTTTCACTTCACAGAGTTAGTTAGAAGATTCTAGAATGAAAATACGTGAAGACAAATTACATTACCTTCACGTGACAAAAATATAAAGAGAGACATTAACATCATAATATTGAATATAGCACTAAGGAGTGTAATTCTGATTTTTTTTCTTTCTAAACCCACTTTTCAAACCTTATACTATTCAATGTTTTCTCTACTAAATATTTGAATTTACTATTTAAATTGTAATTTTAAACCTTATCCAAACGAGAGCGTATATGCTTTTAGATATACCGTTGAACTAATTTTGTGCGAATAATGCCTTGTTTATGGTTAAAATGTATCATACATTTAAGCATTCCCCAAAAATGGTGGAGATAAAAAAAAAAAAGTTTTGTAACAAGATTATATCTTAAAGCCTTCTCCAAATGACCTTGATGTACTCATGAAAATGAGAAATATTAAATGCACTTGCAAGTGTTGCGAGTGCACAATTTGGACTGCTGATCACATAAACCACCAGTCCAAGTTGTGCGTTGGATTCCTCGTGATCCTTGGAAGTGTTGTAATCTTCCAAGTTAAGTCATAATCTCCTAGCTTATTTCCAATTTGGATTCGAGCCCTTACAATTAGATGTTGGCGAAGACCACTGCTGGCCTTTGTTTGATACGTTCGCTCAATACCAGTACAAACTACAACTACACCAACGTGCAAAGGGCCACTATAGAAGCTCGAACTAGTAGTATAGTAGTTAGCCTATAACAAAAGTGTCAAGACAACAAAAAAAGTACCTTACGAATGGAATCATAAGTAGGGGACGGGCGGGGCTGAGAGTAAGCGTAAGCTCACCCGGAAGCTCTTATGTGTAGGAAGATCACATTATGATAAGGATGATAAATTGTGAAAGTGATGACTTACCCTTAGCTCGCTCCTGAGAGAGGAGACATTGACAATCCTAGCTCCTCCAGGGGAAAGCTGCAAGAGAGGAAGCAGAGCTTCTGTGACTCTTTTGACACCGTAGTAATTTGTATTCAAACACTCTTCTGCCTTTTCATATGTTTGCTTAATTACACCTTGAACCAAGTTTGTCACTTTCCCTGCAAGCTACACCAGCAAACATTTTTACCCTTAATTATGGAATAAAATTATATATTCATATGCATATGTCAATGTCCAAATATGCAACTTTTAGCTTAGCTTACCCAATCTGCTGGATCTATATTCAAGGCCCTCAAGGCATCCTCGTCAACTACAACTCCAGAGGCTCCAGCATTGTTAACCTGTTGACATGAAACGGTTCACTCCATCTAGTCTATCATAAGTAGTGGTTTTACTAATTGATACAAAATAATAATAATAATAAATAAATAAATTATACGAGCAATTCATGTCACGTGTCGGGTTCGTGTTATGTTAGAGCCGTGTTAATTTTTGTCTTTCTCAGCCCGTACACGACCCATGACACGGAAATTTCTTCAAACCGCAACACGAACCCATAACAGGTTGACACGACACAAACCGAAATTGACACGCAACTCGAAATTGACCCGCGATACGAATTTGATCCAAATTGAACCCGCAACTTGAATTTGACACAAAACCAATTCAATTTAAGCAAAATTATATCTCAAATTCATAAAAAAACCTAAAAGAATAATAATTTACCTTCAACAAGAACATACCATAGACAAAACAACAAGTTTTAAGGTTTGTTTTCAAATCCACAATCATAAAATTAAACTTCCAACTCATGTGCAAAAAGCATGTCAAACACTAATTTTGGGTCGGTTCCGGATTGTGTTTTTGTCGGACCCGAAATTGACCCGCATGAAAAATACGAGTAGTGTTCGGATTAGAGGGTCCAACCCGAAATTGACCCGTTTATTCCCGTGTCCAATTCAGGTCACCCAAATTTGATCCGACTCTTATTTTTCTCAATCCGAACCCACGAAATTCGTGTCATTTTCGAATTGTGTCGCCGTGTCGCGACCCGTATTTTCAGACTAAAACACACCGTAGATGTACAATGAGTGGGTTTTTAAATAACAGACATACCAAGATATCAAGCCTTCCAAATTTGTCCCTAACGAAGTCGGCCAGAGCCTGGACACTGAGAGGGTCCAAAACATCGAGTTGATGAAAAACAACCCGGTGGGAAAGACCTAACCGATGCAGCGATGACGTGGCAGCCCGTCCTCTCTTTTCATCTCTAGCAGTTAAGATCACAGTCACACCTTGGGAGCTTAGCTGCCTCACTGTCTCAAATCCTATCCCTTTGTTAGCCCCTGTAACCACCGCATACCTATGATAACCAAAACACTTGTCAAAGATTGGTTGTCAAAAATGTCAAAAACCTCCAGTGTCTCTGCGAACCCGGATTTCTTGCACTCCAAGACCAACATCCTATTGGTAAAAGAGAGAATGGGTGATATTTAAAAAATAGCAAAAAAAAAAAAAAATTTTTTGGTGTAAAATAATAGCATATTATTTTTTTTTACTTCCAATTTTACCCCCACTGTCACTTCGTCTTCTACATCCAGAGACGCCGGAAACCTCACAACAGCAGCCGCCGTCCTTGTCGAAGCAACGTCGCCGTCGACCTGCAGTCCTAGTTGTACCGTCGCCATCGAAATCGCCGTGAACTCGCGATCTTGGTCTCGCGACACTGAGGGTGAGGGACTGAAACGCGATGTCGTCTTTCTGCAACGCAGAATCGCGACTATCGCCGGAGATCCGGCGGCTTCTCGTCCGACATGGGTGATTGAAGGCGACGGTTTTGCAGATCTCCATATCCTGATGTTGCGACCACGCCGGAGCTCCCACGAGCGACGAATACCGACCTCCCGGCGGGAGATCGCCGGGCTTGGCTGTCGCCGACATTGGCTTCTTCCCCGGCGACAGCGTCGTGTACAGTCGCGGGCAAATCTAGGAGTGGAATGGATTACAGTTTTTTCATGTAGGGTAGCTTTTGGATTTCTACTTTTTTTTTTCTTTGAATAAGGATTCCACTAAATTTGGGTTATTAAAAAATTAACTAAAACCAAAAATATGTATGTTTACAGTTTACAAGAATTATTATATCTTCAGAAAAAAGGGGGAAAAAAAAAAAAAAAGAGAAGAAGAAGAAGAGGAAGAGGCTCCTTGAGCATAAAACGAATTAACTAGCTTAAAGGAAAAATGAAACGAGATTTGAGTTGGTGATATAATGAACCTTTCAGCTGAATGGTTTCCGTTGCTTGCCATTTTGCATCCAAGTTGTCGATATGATTTGGTGTGGTGTTGACAGGACTAATCTTCCCTGACTTTTATATACTTGTATATATATACCCATTATTTTTTTTAGACACCTTTATAAAATGAAATTTATAAATTTTTTTTTTACATTATAACAACAGCATAATCCGTTGATTATGATATAACATTTTTTCAGTAGTTCTTATCATTTATACTAGTGATTTTAAATAATATAATATTACCTGATGTCAAATAGAAAATTATAAATAAATCAATTAGTAAATTCTATGATTTTAAGTAAAATGTTACCACTATCTAATCTCTTCGTCTATTGGATCAGGGACATTTCTAATATATATATATATATATTTCCTCTCTAACATGTGGGATGAAATGATAAAGTTTTCCGAAACTCTATCTTCTTCTAAACTTGCTTCAAAGGGTGAGTTGTTTCTTCTCTATTTTCTGTAGTAAATAAATTTGGTGAAGGTAAAGAACAAAAAAAACTAAAATAAATACCTCAAGAAGTTTTGTGCCTCGTTTTCTGGAAGTGTGCTCAGAAGAAGTCGTGATTAACCATCGACCTTCGAACTCGAATCACGATGGTTTTTGCATTTACCAATTCAATGCGCACATGTGCAGCGTCTGTTCCTTTTATTTAGGTAAAATTAGTTGTCTAAATTACATTTTTATCTTATAATTAGATATTATTATATTTAATTTAATATGGTATAAATCAAAGTTAATTCAACTGTTAAAAATAGTACTTACCTATAAGATAAAATTATAGTTTTATTATAAGTTTTGTCGTTATATTAAAATAAAATATTGTACAATTATTAATTGAGAGTATATGCTTTTAGATATACCGTTAGAACTAATATTGTACAAAGTATATGCTTTTAGATATACCAGTTGAACTAATTTTGTGCGAATAGTGCCTTGTTTATGGTTAAAATGTATCATACATTTAGCATTCCCCAAAAATGGAGGGAAAAAACAAGGAGGTTATGTTACAAGATTATATCTTAAAACCTTCTCCAAATGACCTTGATGTACTCATAAAAATGAGTAACGTTAAATGCACTTACAAGTATTGCGAGTGCACAATTTGAACTGCCGATCACATAAACCAACAGTCCAAGTTGTGCGTAGGATTCCTCGTGATCCTTGGAAGTGTTGTAATCTTCCAAGTTAATAGTCATAATCTCCTAGTTTATTTCCAATTTGGTTTCGAGCCCTTACAATTAGATGGTGACGATAACCACTGCTGGCCTTAGTTTAATACGTTCGCTCAGTACCAGCACAAACTACAACTACACCAAAGTGGAAAGGGCCACTATAGAAGCTCGAACTAGTAGTATAGTAGTTAGCCTATAACAAAAGTGTCAAGACAACAAAAAAGGACCTTACAAGTGGAATCATAAGTAGGGGGACGGGTGGGGCTGAGAGTAAGCGTAAGCTCACCCGGAAGATCTTATGCGAAGGAAGATCACATTATAATAAGGATGATAAATTGCGAAAGTGATGACTTACACTTAGCTGGCTCCTGAGAGAGGAGACATTGACAATCCTAGCTCCTCCAGGGGAAAGCTGCAAGAGAGGAAGCAGAGCTTCTGTGACTCTTCTGACACCATAGTAATTTGTTTTCAAACACTCTTCTGCCTTTTCATATGTTTGCTTAATTACACCTTGAACCAAGTTTGTCACTTTCCCTGCAAGCTACACCAGCAAACATTTTTACCCTTAATTATGGAATAAAATATACGTATACACATATACATATATCAATGTCCAAATATGCAACTATTTTTGGTTAGTTTACCCAATCTGCCGGATCTATATTTAAGGCCCTCAAAGCATCCTCATCAACTACAACTCCAGGGCTCCAGCATTGTTAACCTGTTGACATGAAACGGTTCACTCAATCTAGTCTATCATAAGTCGTGGTTTTACAAATTGATACAAAAAATAATAATAATAATAAATAAATAAATTATACGTGCAATTCCTATCACGTGTCGGGTTCGTATCATGCTAGAGCCGTGTCGATTTTTGTCTTTCTCAACCCGTACACAACCCGTGACACGAAAATTTCTTCAAACCGCGACACAAACCCGTAATGGGTTGACACGACACGAACCGAAATTAACCCGTGACACGAATTTGATCCAAATTGAACCCACAACTCGAATTGGACCTAAATTGAACCGTAACTTGAATTTGACACAAAAACCAATTCAATTTAAGCAAAATTATATCTCAAATTCATTAAAAACCTAGAATAATAATTTACCTTCAATAATAACATATCATTGACAAAACAATAAGTTTTAAGATTTGTTTTCAAATCCACAATGAGTGGGAGTGTACTCGGAAAAAGTTACAGTTTTCACGTGAATAACCATCGACCTTCGAACTCGAATCACGATGGTTTTGCATTTACCAATTTTAGGTAAAATTAGTGGTCTAAATTATATTTTTATCTTATAATTAGATATTATTATATTTAATTTAATATGATATACATCAAAGTTAATTCAACTGTTAAAAAATAGTACTTACCATAAGATAAAATTATAGTTTTTATTATAAGTTTTGTAGTTATATTAAAATAAAATATTGTACAATTATTAATTGAGAGGGTGTAAGAGAAAATGTTTAAATGTGAATATATTTAAATATAATTATTTAATAAAATCAATAAGAAAAAGATAAATAAAGTTAAAAAAAAAACGTGTGACAAGTATTGAGAGCATCACGTGATAGAGTATTGGAGTAGAGACGAAAGATCAATATTTGTGCTTTTAATATATGCATAGAGTTTAAAAATTAAAGATTATTTTGGTAGAAAAAGATTAAAGATTATTTTAGCTATAGACAAATACAGCATTCCAAGCAACAGAAGAATCTCAACAATAAAGATTGCTTTGTTTGTTGGGTTCTTTTTTTTTTTCTTTTTTTTTTCTTTTTTTTTTTTTTCTTTTTTTTTTTTGTAGTGGCACATGAGCAGAAATTTTTTAGTTATGATTTTTATTAATACCTATAGGTGGCCAATTGAGGCTAGTTTAATGAACACATGAGTTATTTTTAATACAGTGAATACTGAGTTCAAGTTCTATTGGGGGGTAAAATTATAAAATAATAATAATAATGGACAAAACTGTGGTAGAGGCTCACTGAGGGGAGAGTCTCTACCATACAGCCTTTTTTTTGAACCATTAATTTTCAATCACACGGTATAAAATTGAGGGTGCATATGATGAATTGTAGACTCACCCTTATTGTAACAAAGTAAGTTAAAAAAAAATGAAGAAGATCGTGAACCCATGGCCACCCACCTCCGGCACCCCCCCACCCTGCCCGGCGGCCGCCCTCCCCCGGCCTCCCCTTCTCTCTCTTCCCCTCTCTCTCTCTTTCCTCTCTCTCTTCCCGACATTCGGCCCCCCCACCCCCGGCCGCCCAGCGTCCCCCCCATCCCACCCCCACCCGCGACTCCCCCTCTCTTTCTCTCTCTCTTCTCACGTCGGGGGTGGTGTGGGGGGGCCGGGGCTGGGGTGGGGTAGAGAGAGAAAGGAGAAGAGAGAGAGGGGGGGTGGGGGGGCCGGGAGAGAGGGGAAGAGAGAGAGAGAGAGAGGAGAAGAGAGAGAAGGGAAGAGAGGGGGGGTGGGAGGGTCCGTCGGGGCCGGCGCCGGGGGGGGGGGGGCGGGGGCGGGGGTGGGAGGGCGTCAGCTGGGCTGGGGGCCGAGGGGCCGGCGGGGGGGCTGGGGGGTGCCGGAGGGTGCCGGGCGTGGGGGGTCGGGGCTGGAGCCTGGGGTGGAGGGGAGGCCAGGGTGGGTCGCTGGCGTGGAGAAGAGAGAGAAGAGAAGAGAGAGAAAGGGTGGTCGCCGGCGGCTGGGGTTGGGGCCGGTGGTGGGTCGCCGGCGTCGGAGTAGGCCGTTGGCGTCCGTCGCCGGCGGCGGGAAGGTCGCCAGCGACGGAGAAGACTTGATGAGGTGAGAAAGTTTAAATGAGGTAAGGTATATGATAATATGGTGCATCCTTGATATGTCAATCGTTCGATTTAAATCTATCGGTTAAAAAAAAGAGCTCTACCGCAGAGTCATTTGGGAGAGGCTCTACCACAGCCTCTCCCAATAATAATAATAATAAATAATGGTAATAATTGCTCCTTGCATGTCTAAACATAAAATAACCCCTCTGATTTCTCTTACTTTTGACTCAAATCTCTTAAAATTCTTGAAGGGACCTTTTTATAACCCTTTCTTTTCCCAAAAATAAAAATAAAAAACAATGAAATAAAAAATGTTTCTTGTTTTAAAGAAGTCTCTTTTTCACCGTTAGGATGAAATGGTCTACTTCCCAAAAACTCTTCTCTATAAATTTTGCTTCAAAGGAGGAATCTCTTTGCTGCAGTTTTGTGGATGCAATAAAGTGGAGAATCACGTGGCAAGCTAAGGGAAAAAAAAAGTCTTATTAATAGAAAAAAAAAAAAAAAACACTTTTGAGCATCAGTGATGTTCAACATCACATTAACAAAAAAAAAAAGAGGTCATATTAGTAGATCCCATATTATGGGACTAACTCTTTATTAGTGAGTGATATTAAATATCACTAATATTACCTAGCATTGTTCTTAATATAAGTGTTTTATGCCTTGTATTTTACTCTTATTCAGAAAGTATATCTTACATTTTGAAGTTTTAAATTTTTTTATCATCAAATTATGCTTAATATATAAATTTATACCATTTCTTACTTTTGACTGAAAAATACCCAAAATTTCCTAAAAAGAAAAAAACTAAAATAAAGTATTATTTACCTTTTTGTACCCTATATTTTTTTTTATAGAAATTATATTGTGCATTTTGAAGTTCTTTACTTTATCACTTAAATATATTTAGTATGTATATCTATGTTTTTTCTCAATCAACACTTTTTTTTATATAAAAAATAACATAAATAGCTTCAAAATTGAATTTAGAAAATAATTTAAGAAATTTAAAACTAAGTTTATTTTGGACATCTTAAGGTCCAAGTAAAGAGTTGACTGAGAGAATATCTATATTTAATACATGAAATATGATAGAATGACCAAAAAAAAAACCATTATTTTAAAATGTATGGTATATTTTTCAGTAAAAACAAAACACATGATTTAAAAGATGAATAATCATAATTTTAGTTTTTTAAGGGTACTTTGGGTATGATTAGGTCAAAATTAAGTGTTGACTTAGAAAAGATATATAAATTTGTATATTAACTAAAAATAAAGGTATTAAAATATTAAACTTTAAAATACAAGGTATACTTTCTAAATAAAAGTAAAACATTATGTATAAAAATGTAAATAATCCTTAACTAAAACATAGTTTTGAACTGTTAGAACATTAATTTTAAACAATTAAATTTTCATTAACTTTTAGTGAATTGTTACATATTTTAATTTAATTTAATTATAATATAAAATGTCACAGTTCAAAAAATACATCTTTATTACCAGTATTATTTTCATACTTATTAGGTAGTTCTTTCTAACAAATAGTTTTTTTTTTATATAATTTTTTTTTAATTTTTAAAGCCTCGTTAACTTTTTTGCCTATCAGATGGAGTTTCACGTGATAAAACCGTCCAGACTTGTTCCTTTTAATTTATTTATTTTTTGGCTTTGGTCATGTGTTCTTGTTTTGCATATTCAGGCATATCCTAAGCCACGTGTGAGAAATCTATGTTAGTTTATCAATCAACACTGAAAAGCCTTACAATAGCATTTTTAAGAAACCAAAATATATAATTAAAAATATATATGTAGAGAGATTTTATGGAAAGAAAGTTGATATCTATTGATATATCATTATGTATAAGAACTCAAATACAGGAAATTTTATATACACACACACACACACACACATATATATGTATATATTCAACCTTGTATCTTATATATTTGTGTGCTGAACCAGATGAAGTTGAGTCAACTGGTGGTGGATTTGGTTTCAACGAAGGTTTGGTAGGAAGAGTGATCTCAAATCATGATTTTCTTGATTTTCTTTGTGTATTATATTTTCTGTGTCTGGTCCACTAAAACGGCATCTTTTTTTTTTTTTAATATATTTTTCTGATTTGCTTAGTTGGTGAGATTTTCTTCTTTAAATGTGTAAAACTTGACATGTATTACATGAGTACGGGGCCATTTGCTTGCTCGGGAGTCGGGACAGTTACGATACATCCATACTATTATTATTTTTTGTAAATACGTTACCATTTTTTTTGGTGGTAAATAGAAAGGGACTCTGGTAGTGGTCTGCTAATTGTCTTATTTCAGCTCCATAAGTGAGATTTATTTTTTTGAGAATGATAAGAAAGAGATAAGCATTTAATTTAAGCTCTTACAGTCGTCAATTCAGATCTTACCCAGAATATCATCAATCCAATGCATCCACATCCAAAATTGGAGCGAGGGCTTTATGTAAGTTCCATGGAGATCGAACTTGAGTAGACGAAAGAAGAGACTAAAGAAAGTGTTACTTTCATTTACCACCCCGTCCACCCTTTGGGTGTATGTTACTTACCACTTTCTCTTGCTAAAAAAAAAAAAAAAAAAGGTTAACCTTTACAATTTCTACTAATAAAATTTTCAGTACCCCAATGATTTTCTTTTTAGAAATATTTAACAACCGACAAGACACCTGGCTTAAGGTTTCGTCAAAGACGTGCTTATTAATAATAAACCAAGAGAAGACAAAGCTTATTTAGGCCACCAGTAGCCGCCGAAAGGAAAAGGTTCAATTTGTGACAAATTGGAAAGGGTTTTGCCAAACTTATTCCATAAATTATTGGCTTAATTATAATTATGACGTTTTTATGAGTTCCTATTAGACAAAAAAAAAAAAAAACAAACAAAAAAAAAAAACAATTTACGAGCCCATATGCTTGAGGTTTATTTGTTTATTAAATTTTTAAGGCATACCATATGCTTGAGAGAAGAGACATGCTATTATAGTAATATATATAACTATAATAAAATTGAAAACTTTATATAAACTTTGGCGTTTAGACCACATGTAAAGATACATAGGAAAACTTCATGGGGAGACTTTGGAAGGGTGTGTTATTTTAAACCTCTGTAAAAAATTGGCCTATAACTTGTTGTCTCTTGATCAATTAAGTACATTATTCATATACACACATGTTTATCATATGTGTATATATATATATATATATATGTTAGTAATCTAGCAATTAATTTGTGAAAAGAATGAGCTCTATCTATAGTTACATATATTGTTAGTAGTTTCAAGTTTTTATAATTTCAAGAGTCCCCAGTTCAATTAATCTGTGTGATATAGAAGTTGAAAAAACCAAAAAAAAAAAAAAAAAAAAAAAGGAGATCAGACCGTCATGAAGATGAAAATATCAGTGATCATCCTTTTCTTCCTAGCTTTTGTCCCTGAATATTCTTCTCAAACTCTCCCTCCTCCCCACGTTTCCCCGCCGTCGTCTCTACTAGGTGTAACCAATATAATTGAGATTATTGAGAAGAAAAATAGCAAAGGGACGACACTAGAAGATGTTGAAAGAGTATGCGAATGGTGGGCTACGATATGCTGTTGGTTTAAAACGATTGACGAAGCCAAGAAGATAGGAAGACATGTAATAAAAGTTGAGACCCAAAAACTAGAGCTTTGCAACCGTAGTAAATATGAACAATGCATGGAGGTAATTTTCTCCATCCATCACATGAGCGCGAGCGCGCATATATATATATATATATATATTGATTCTATTCCTGTTTCTCTTTATTTTTGTACGTGTCCTTTTAATAGTATTATGACATGCAGGAAAGGATGGAGGTTAGGGACGGCATATATGTCCCCCCAAGATTTTTAAAAATTTTGTTTTTAGCCCTTAAATCTAATGTTTCTTTCATATTTTCCCCCATGACAAAATGTTTTACATCTTTATCCTTTATTTGCCTTTCTGAAATTTTTTTTTAATTTTTACATCTATATAATATTTGTTAAAAAAAAAAAAAAAAGCTTTAAATTTCACCCACATTTTATTTTTTAAGTACTTATATTTAACTTTAGTGTCTCAAATGAATCAAAATGAACTATAGCATTATATGCATTTACCACTGTTAACTCTAAAAATCAAAATTAAATTAAACTATTACAAGCTTATAAGTTTATTAAAAAAAAAAAAACCAAAGACACAAATAAGTAAAAAATTTTATTGTGGTAATTTTGGTTCAAAAATTTTCTTTAATGCACACCTTCAAATAAAATTTTTTAACTTCGTCCTGATGACACACATCCATTAAAAGTATCATTTCAATTAAAATGTTATATCAAAAAAATTAAATTATTATGTTTATTAAATACATGATATGATATTGCTGAAAAGATGCGAGACACACATGAAAAAAGATTATATATAGCTGAATCCGCTATACACCGGTGCACGCCTATAGTAGCAACTCCCATGCACTCGTTAAATTATTTATATCTATGATTTCTATAGAAAGTATTAAAATAGGCACCTTCTAGATTTAGTTGTGCTTCCCATATGTAGAATGTAGAATTATCTTTTTGGCTAAACTAGTTTTTTTTTTTTTTTTTTTTAAGTAATCTTTGGATAATCGTATTAGCTGGTTAATAAAATGATAGATCACTTTTAAAGTTCGAGAGGATTGTGTACATCACTTTCCCAAAATAAAGGGCAAAGTTCTGAAGAAGTGACTAAAGTTTAAGGAAATTTTATAGAACGGTGGTTACAGCGTGTTCCTGTGGTAATAATTTTACATCTGATTCCATGATAAGATATAAAGTTTATTTGAATCCCTTATCCTAACTTCAAAAAAAAATTAAAAATGGATTTGTGGGTAAATGATCCTTTTTTTTTTAGTTTTTTAATAAAGAGCCGAAGTTTTACAAAATTATGAAAATATATGTTTTTTAAAAATATTTAATTGATTGACTAATATTGATATGTAACCTTTTTATTTATTGATTATAGTCAACCTTTGATTAACTGGCTATTTATCTAAATAAAAAACACTTCAGCCACTTGAATAGATAAGCGTTTAAAAATGGTGTTTTTACTTTTCCTTTATAAAAATTTGCCATTCGGAGATTTTTTTTTTTTTTTTTTTGGGGGGAAAATTATAAACAAATCTCTTGTGTTCGTACTAGTTTACTTTTTCTAACATATAGAGATTATAAACAAATCTCTTGTCTTCTATGCTTTAAATCTAAAATTTGCTTCAACTGTCTTTTGAGTTTTTTTTGTTTATCTTCTTGATTCTGTAAATGGTTAACCATGTTTAGAGAGGTCATTAAGTTGAGTCTTCTAGATTGCTTTTCTTATCAGGCTTTTTCTTTTTTATTTTTTATTTTTTTTTTTTGGTAATATTGATTGGGTTTTTTGTCATTTGTGGTTCGGAAAAGTCGCAGCAAGATTACTCGGCCGTAGTGATAAAAGGGGTATTGGCCTATCTATATATTGAACAAAAATTCCACCATTAGCAACAACCAATTTACCAAAGATATGATCCGGAGCAAGAAGTTAATAGAGTTAGAAAGCTTGGGAGTCAACAACTCTACATTGAGCATTTGTGTATTGTTTCAAATTCCAAATATCAACAACTGTTGACCCTTTTTTTTTTTTTTTTTTTTTTAATTTTCAATCCCAACTTAGGAATAATTACATAATTAACTTTTTATGGTCATCTCGGCCAAAAGAAAAAAGAATCATAACCGTTATCTTTAAAAGAGTTCAGGAACTATTTAAGTCTATTACTAAAAAAAAAAAAAAAATTCATTTGTACTTAAAATGATAAAGCTATACATTTTTTAAGTTTTGAGTTTTTCGAAATAATGTGAGTAACACCTTTGGAGTTGACTATATTGCCACACCTTTTTCCACATCTCATTAATTGGTACTAGTGAGTGGTTTGTGGAGATATGTAAAGAGGTGTAAAAGCAAGGGATTATGTGACCCAACGAGAACATATTATATTAAAATAAACAATATTAACGATCATCGGCAAACATTACACATAAATAGATTTGGTGAGATAGAACACGGCTAGAGGAGGACATTCCCTTGTGTCACAAGATCTTGATCTGGGCAAGGAATTGGAATGGGTTAAGAAACTACAAGATTTGAGAGCCAAATGAAAATCGACACCGATGGAATGTGAGGGAGGAACTACCCAAGGATGGGCAATTCCTTCATAACGCGACATATGTGGTTCTTTGTGTCAATTAAGATCGTTTCAACAAATGTAACATGTCTAGATGTGTACTTTCTTAGTACTAGGATCATCATAACGATTACAGTTGTTAGAGAGTAGTCTCAAAAAACACAGAGTGTGAATTTAGTATCAAGTTTGGTAGTCATGTACGGACGAAGCCATGTAGACCGGATGCACCTTAAATTGTTTAATCTGGAAAAATTGGTATGAGGCAGATATATAGGTTTTTTGGATGATGGATTTGCTCATATGGGTTTTGCTCTTGCGGGCTTATTATCTCCTTAATTTCATAATAGAATTAGACAGGGAGTTTTTATTAATGGCTTAGTCAATTTTGATTGATAAAGATGATTACAATATGCATATATATTTGTTCAAGCTTTACACAAATAATGAAAAGAATAATCAATATATATACTATACAAATATTAAAAATAAGAATGATAAATAATTAGCTACAATGAAATTATGTAAAACTAAATTAATTATTTTCTTAATTAACATTTACTCAAGATAGTCATGTCCTGGATCATAATAAAGGTTCACATTTTAATTAACTCTATTTAGTCTAGTTTAAATGTAATATTATGAACCAAACTTTTTTTTTTTTTTTAAATATTACAACTAAAGTATAGAGTGTAATAAACTACTTATCATTTAAAGTAGAGAGTCTATTTATAAAGCATCGAAGATATTAAAAACTTATTCTTTATCTGTGTGAGACTATTTTTTATGGTACCTAATTTTGTTAACTTCTCTATATTTTTTATTCAGAGTTCTTTGTGCAAAAATAATTAATTTATTAATTTATTTTAGGTTAATGATTGGTGCGATGGCGGTTACACTTTAATCTCATGTGTGATCAGAAAATAAAAATTTTCAGGAATGAAAAATCGATTGGTTTGTGATAAGTTTATTGGCGTGTCAACAATCCGTCAGCTTTTGTTTTGACTGTTTTAAGTGGTCTTCTTGTGTTGGATTATTTTGTGAGAACCCGTAATTGTATTGCTAAGATAAGAATTTTAGGTCTCCAAACATCTCTTCACTGAGACCCAGTCATTTTTTTCTTTGTACTTTACTCTTATTTTCACTTTTTTTTTTTTTTTTCCTCTCCTACCAAACAACACACAATTATATTTTTCTCTTTGATAATTTCTCAAACCATTTTTTCCCTCATATTTTTCATCTCTACCAAACAAAGAGTAAACTAAACGAATGATGCAATGCGTGCGCAAATAAGAGAGACGGTTACGCTTTTATTGGGATGCAAGTAGGCCCACCGAAGCCCAATAATTGGATACTTGCCGGAGCAGTTGGCATAAGGTGGTTTCTGTTTCTTGCCTTATGAGGACAAAATTTTGCACTTTACGAGGACAAAATTACATGATCTTCCTTTTTCCACATAAAAACCTAATATTTTATGCACATCATCAGCGAGACTCTTTTTTTGTTTTTTTTGTTTTTTTTTCCTTATTTGTGTATGATTACATCTAGTACTCTAGATTCTTAAACTTCTAAGCAAATTATACATTAAATATTTATGAAATAACCTGTCAATATGATTTTATTTTGAACCATTAAAACTATATAAATATTATTGATTTTGTATAACTTCTCGTTTTATTGTAATTTTACTCATATAGAATATTATAAATATGCATTAAGTACCGTACGTAGAGAGATCTTGAAAACTATGAGGTTAATACGACATATATAAGCGTTTTAATTTTAATATAGTGGATATTTGTATAAATTAGTCTTAATGTCTTTTAAATTAATAGTTTTCTATATTTTAGGGAGATTTTATTTACCCCCATAATATAAATATGTATTCCCATAAAGTCAATCAAGTTTTTTAATATATTTTTACCCTACAAAAAAATTACCTTAAAATCAATAAGAATGCTCACATCCCCACATATTTATAAAGGAAAATATTTTTTATGAAATAATTAAAAAACATACACCACACTAACCATAAATGGAAATAATATTTAAAAAATAAAAAAAATCATAAGAAATTGTTCTAAATTGCTGTAAACTCTAAATTGTTCATTTTATATACTCTAAATTATTTATCATCAATTTCTTTTCTTAAAAATTTTTTATAACTACATGAAAATATTTAATGGAAGATTCAAGTGAAATAAAAATAAAATAAAGATGTCTCTTAAAGAGTCAATAATTATTAAAATATATATTTTTTAATTTTTTAATTCATTGGTATTATGTGTTTTTTATTTTCTTTTAGTATTTGAAAATGATTTTCTATGATTTTTTTATGATTATTCCTTTTATTTATTTTTTCTTGCTATGTTCGTTTACATGATTCTATATTTATCTATTTTTTTTAAATACAATATGACATTATTTAATTTTTTATTTAGACATTACTTGAGTTTTTCTTCTTTAATATTTCCTCTCCTCGTTTTTTAAGAGATAATTTATGTTTTCTTTTTGATAATGAAAATATTTTTTTCTGTTATTTAGATTTGTTAATTTAATTTTAAGTAATTAAATTAATAAAAAATTAAAATAAAAGTAGATGTATGAGAGAGTTAAATATGATATTATATAAAACGTATCTATAAAATAATAGATTTATTATGTTTATATTAAAAAATATTTATTAATATTATGGGTATAAATATTATCACTCATATTTTATTAGATAAATAATTTAAATTTTAAAAATAAATAATTTTATTAAATTTATAATTATTAATAGACGTAATAATTTGATTGAAAAAATCTTTTTGGCCCCTCATAAAAAAAATCTTGGCTTCGTTATTGTATACAGCTGGCTTTTAACTGATTTTATCTCTACGACATTCTGCACATAATGATATAATGATGTAGAAAAATATAAAGCAGAAGTATTTTGACGTTAGTGATTTAAGGCTTTTTCTACAAACCAGCACAATTATATGGGGAACAAGTACACTCACACGTGGCTGTAAATAAGGAGAGGCAGCAGAGAAGATTTTTACCTGGAAATGCCGGTAGTGGGTAAATGAAACTACCGGAAACGTTTGAGTGGGAAAAAGTTGAAAGAATAATTTGGAGGGCATGAAGGGCAAGTAGGTAAAATCACACCATAAAGTTAGTTTTTGATAAGAACACCCAACCAAAACATATTTGTCAAAATGACAACCTCAAGAATTAAAATTAGCAAAATAACCCTCATAGAAACAAGACAACATTAAATAATGGATGTGGAAAGAATAAAACTTCGGTGGAGGCTTGAGAGTCCTCACATATCAGATAGCGGTGATAAATTTTGTTTAGAGAGAGAGAGTTGGTTGTTTTGAAATCATATATTTTTTTTTTTTTTGTTAGAATAAGGAAACGACGTGATGTTTTCTTCATGAGATTGATAATTACTTTGTGATCTAAAATAAGTGGAGGAGATTTGTAATATAATAAAAGTAATTGGGTACCTAGGTAAGTGATCAATATCATTTTGCTCTACATTCATCAAATCAAACATCCTATTCTTGTTTAAATCTTAGCCAAGTCATCTAGAACTTCTCCCTTAATCGAGCTAATTTCCCTTGGCAATTCTTCTAAGTCAACTGAGACGGGAGAAAAACAAACATCCATCCATTTACAATAGAGCTATAAATACGGGTCATGTTAGACGGATCGACCCATAACTTGTCTCTTTGACCCGTCGACCTGCTCGTAGCCTGCTTGATTGGGCCGAGGTTCTAGACCCACTGCAGGCAGACCCGACAAGCATATTGAAACTTTTAAAAGTATTTTTAAAAAATATTTTATATATAAAAAATTAAATTTCCCTATAAATTTACATGTTGGTCCGACCCGTAAACTACTGGGCTACCGGGCTTGCTAGCTTCATTTTTTTCCCCTTTCTTTTCCCCAAATGTTTTTCTTTTATGATTTGATGCCGTTTTTAAAATTCAAGCTGAAAGTTATATACCTATAACTTAAAAATTCAAGTACATTTCATAAAATTTGTTTTTTCCTCCCCTTTACCGATGAAGTTTTTTTTTTTTTTTTTTTAAACCGCCACGATAAGTTCTAATAATTGGAAAGTGAAAACACATCATTTCATATGATGTATTATTTGATTATAGAATAAATAAATATTACCATTAAAATTTAGGTAAAACGTTAAATCTGATGGCTATACCAGTTTTCTTATAAAACATTGACACTAATGACGTATAACACTAACATATATTTTATGTTGATTACAAGTAATTTGCAATAATAGCTTTGAACAAGTCAAATGTTTGTTTAGTTACACATAAAATTAATGAATCCACAAAAAACACATATCGGAACTCATAAGGGCGCCAGATTAAAGACTTCCTAAAAAAACTAATCCAAAAATTAAAATACTTGACATTTGACACTTAGGTTTGAGAAAGAAAATTAACAAAAAAATTCCAATTCAAAATAAATTGTTTACTTTTTTCAAAATCTGCACCACAGTAAAAGATTCTCTCAAATTTCAATTCAATCTGAGAAACATTTTAAATTCTTAGATTGAATTGGCCACTTTTTTGTAATTTTCATTTTCAAACCTATGTACCAAACAAAATTTTGGAGATTGAATTATAATCTTTTTTAATTTTCATTTTTAAATCTATGTCGAATATAAACTGACCCTACCAATAAAACAAAACTACAGCTGCTATTGTGTTTCTCAATTTCTTTAGATGCAAGCAATGGCTGATTTAGTTAGGTCCTAGTGGGGGGTTATAGCCCCTACTGAATTTTTTTTTTCTTCTTCTTTTGATTCTATCCCAAAAATTATATAATTTCTCTATTTTACCCAATCAAAAATTAAAAAACTCCCGCAGAGCCTCAATTGAAATTAGTTATTTTTAAAAAATTTTAATGGTTTTCTACTTTGCCCCAACTGAAAAATTAAAAATTCTCAAACAACCTCATTAAAATTTTATCAATTAGTTTTTTTTTAATTGAAATTGGGAGTGGAAGAATTTGACATTGATAGAGTCATGTGTAGAATTATCGCTACACTGTGCCTATAACCATACTTTACCCATTAGATTTTATATTTTGAGGTTATCTATTTTTGTTTAAAAAAATTTAAAATACACCCTCACTAAAACATAGGTCTATCTTCACCTTTGAATGCAAGTAAGATCAGAGAGGGGGCTTTTTTTTTTTTTTTTTTTTTTTTTTTTTTTTTTTTTTTTTTTTTTTTTCCCTCTTTGGATAAAAAAAAAGGGGTAAAGTCGCAAAGCAAGCTTTCCATTTTCATAAAAATGATATTCATTTCTTCACATATGCTTAAATTAAAATGCTACAGTCTTCCCTATATCACCTCACCTACAAATACAGCTATATACACCTCAACATGTGGTGTCAATAAACGAGAAGGGGAAAAAAAAAAAAAAAAAAAAAGTTTCTCACCCACCACACAATATTTGGCAAAGCAAAGCTTGTGGGCAACTTTTACTCTCTTTTGATGCATTATATCGGCACCGTTCCAACTAAAAAGGACGACACGGATATTATGACTAGTAGGTACTACTTGTTAAATTTTCACATGGTTTATTCCAATATAGAAGCAATTAAAACAATATTTTTAAAAGACATCGATGTTACACATATCACCTATTAAGAAAAAGTTAGTCTCGTGTTATATAGGCATCAATATACAGGAAGTATTGGTGTTTAAAACGGATGGTGTCCTAAATATTTCTCTAACCAAAAACGCCTAAAGTGATACTAAATTCGAATTATATACATCTTTTTTTTTTCTCCCCTTTAAATAGTATTATTGAAATGTTAAAATAAAAGACTTTTTTTTTTTCCTTTTGCAATTTAAGTTGAACCTTTTCTTAAAATATATATATATATATATATATATTGCATGGAATTCTTTGGCTGTCAAGATGGGTTTTGGAACCAAAACTATAGTTTACTTTTCGCGTGAAGTTTTGTGTACGTGTACATGTTCAAAGAAGAGGAACCATATTCTTATGGTTTAAATATGTTCTACCAAGATATATAAGAATACTCTCCTGTCCAACATCCGGCCATCCAACGGGGGAGAGAGAAAGAGAGAGAGAGAGAAAGAGAGAGAGAAGGGAAGAATAAGCCAAAACACTAACCGATATAATCCAAGATACTACCCGATATAATTCAAAACATTAACCGTTATAAGTACCGTTCGTATCCAATAAAAATAAAATACTGGACACGAAAATAGTCGAAAGAAAATATGATGACGATAATTTTACATTTAATTTCATTTCTAAGTATAGTTTTAAAATTCCTATCATAAGTTTTGAAAAGAACAATGGTTTATGAAAGGTGATTACATGATATTCAACCTTATCATTTATTACATTGGAAAGAGATATGTGGTTGAAAAAGAGGTGGCTAAAACGATACAAATTAGCCTACATCAATACTCGCTTGTATTTGCTTTTGCCTTTATTAAGTTGTCCCATGTAATGATTAAATAAAAAGTTCTTAAAACTTATATATAACATATTTAGCTCTCATTTAACATCCTATTTTAATTCTTTCTTTTACATTTTATTTAAAAAGTGTGTTCTATTATAAATAAATAAAATGAATATTTAATTTAATGTTTAATTCATATTTTAATTATCTAAATATTAAAAAAATGTTCGAAAACATCATCATCGTTAATTAAAGACATGCCTCATTATATTATAAGATTTATTTTTGATTAACGAGTGATAAGTCAATACCAGCAATTTTAGCATTATTCATCTAAATTAGATCGAACTTTCTACTTGAATACCAAATATATATGGAAATAAATAAGTAAAAATATAACAGGTGTCATGTGGATGCATTAATTTAGCATAAAATTGTGCTCGAAGCACAGAATCCAAACACCGTATGCCAGCAGAACAAGACAAATGTGAACTGATCAGAACGAGCAAGGGTGTGTGAAAACAGAAGAAATTCAGTCCTAACTTATCTAAACAGCCAAGGGCAAGATAGGGAAATCAATACACAAATATATGTATACACACACACACACACGCATACATACGTATAAAAATTTTCTTAAAAAGTTTGGTGGTAGTTACGTTCATTAATACCTCACGAAAGGTTGGGAAAATCCTTTCTCCGTTTTTCCCACTAGATTATCCCCAATCAATATTTATTTATACTTCCTTTCCATTTCTCAATATTCCAATCCATTTTTTTGTCCCAAAAAAAAAAAAAAAAGAAGCAAACTAGAATCACAAACACACCACAGTACACAACACAACACAAACATGGCCAAAATTGCAACAACCATATGGTTGTTAGTATTCTCACTCTGGACCTCAACATTATTCGACGCGCGGGCTCAGCCGGCCGCAGCGCCGAGTTTGGGCCCGTCAACGTCAATATCCTCACCCGGCAGCGGTCCCGTGGCGTCTGGCCCCGAGGTCGCCCCGGCCCCGGGGACAGACTGCTTCACGGTGCTGCTGGGGATGGCGGACTGCCTGTCGTACGTGCAGCAAGGGAGCAACGAGACGAAACCCGACAAGGCGTGCTGCCCGGAGCTGAAGTCGATCGTCGACACGCAGCCGCAGTGCCTCTGCGAGCTGCTGGCCAAAGGCGACGACTACGGCTACCAGATCGACTTCAACAGGGCCACCAAACTTCCCTCCGTTTGTAAAGTTGACGCCCCTCCAGTCAGCACTTGTGCCCGTATGTCTCAAATTTTCTTCTTTCTTTAATCTGCAATTTTTCTAGTTACTCTTACATATATATATATATATATATATATATCTTTCAGTTTGCAATTGATATGTTGATTTCTTTATAAGTACTACAGATGAAAATGTGCAAATTTTGTGGTTATAAAAATAGGAAAAAAAATATCTTAGTGGTGAAAACATAGTTATTTTTGAAGTAGTAACTGGGGTGTGGTGTGGTTTTTAGCTGAAGATTTTGTTCTGAATATGAAAGACTCCCCCCCCCCCCCCCCCCTCCCCTTTCTGTTGCCTAAATGAAAGGCTCAGTTTACAATTTTCAAGGGGTAATAATGGAAATTTAGGCAGTCTAAATCTATAACTTCAATTTTTTTCTATACGTGTGTTTTTTTTTTCCTTAGAAAAATTTGAATTTGAACTAAATTTTTTTACATTTTTTATTTTATTTTTTAAATAATGTTTAAATAATTAAGTGCTTTACTATTATTAAATCCAACTAATTGGCTCTAATAAAAATACTAAAGAACTTTCTCTGTCTCAGTTTATTTTTAATTTACTTAGTTGATCAGATATATTTTGTTTCAAATTGTTTTTTATATTCTGAACTTTTAGACCTTGTTTGGCCATGAGTTTAGTTTAAACTAAACTGTACTTTTTTCATCATGTTTTTTATCTTTTTCCCCAAAAAGTTGTTTATCTTTTCTGAAAATTCAAAAAAATTCAAAAAAATTTACTATTTAAACTTACAAATCTTAACTCAAACTTACACACCAAACACCCCCCTTAGTAAATTCTGAAAGCAGTGAAATTCTTCTGATTGTTATTAATGGTAATAAATTTTGACGCTTGCAGCTTGCTTGATAGATTTAGATCCATCCGAGGCCAAAGTGTCAGTCATCTATTTGACAATTGTTTAATGCTAACAAAACCTTTCTGCTTGTTCGGCAATAAAATTTTTTTTTTTTTTTTCTCAATTCAGTTGGTTGTTCTAAATTCCTAATTTTAAAGGGTAAAAATGAGAGGAAAAATAGTTTTTTTTTTTTTTTTTTTTTTTTTTTTTTTTTTTTTTGGGTGAGCAAGCCAGAGAGGGAACATGGTTTGTTGTGTTAACTCACCTATCGTATGTAGGTGGCTATTGATTTTCTTGATTTACATTCTAATGGGACGGTTGGAGCATGCATACCGATTGCAGTTTTAAAAATATTTTGATTTAAAAAAAGAGTAAAAAATTAAGAACTGTTTATTTAGTTGAAAATGAACTCTTGAAATTAAAAAAAATATAAAACTTAAAATGTGTTAATAAAAAATAATTGTATAAAACTTATTTCGTTTCTTTTACATTTTATATAATTATTTAAAAATATATATTTTATTTTAACTTAAAATAAAAAAATATGAATTTTAAGAAAGATTTAAATATGTAAATAATAAATTGATTTACTTTTAGAAAATATATATATACATATATATATATATATAAAAGAAAAACTTTTGCAAAATTTCAATCGAAGTGGGAATTCTAAACGCCTAGTAATTTCACAGAGATACCAACAGTAGCAAACTATAGCTAATACCACGTCACCTATATGAAAAAAAAAAAAAGAAAAAAGAAAGGTCTATTGTATAAGGAAATTTTTTATTGTATATGTAATTTCCAATCTTGATATATATATATATATTTTCAGAATTATGATTAAAAAAAAAAAAAAAAAACCTACTATAACCCTTTTTTGGAACAACACCGTCCATGCCTGTGCGGCGTGGTCGGTGCTATATATAGAGGAAATAGCGGTGCCCATATCTTACCATATTTATTGAGGATGTTCATCTTCAAATAGTGCATGTGAAGTTCCACAACTCCCCAACTAACTTTCCTACAAGAGGTTCTCTCATTTAAAGCCAATAAAAGCATTCTCACCTAATAAAACTCCTTCCAAAACTGAATTTCCTTTTTATCATGCATTTAATGTATTCATCTATTTATTACAATATATATATATATATATAATATTATTTTATTTTGTACATTTTATTGTTATTATTGTGCTTTAGAATTTATAAAAATTGAACATTTCATACTTAAAATAAATTAAATTTTAAAATATCAGAAGAATTATATGAAAAAAGTCAAGTCAACCATTAATAAAAATCAAATGTTAGATTTAGTATCGGTTATACCTTGTGAAAAATTGTCACAAAATTTAGCATATAGTTAGATGGGCATCAAATATATCACTCCATTAGAGAGAACACTTTTTTTTATCCAAATACCAAAATTTGTCATTGGTATAACCTTTTAATATTGTATTGGAGATATTCTAAGGATAAGTATTTTCTAATCCCATATCATTCAAAAAGAAAATAGAAGTTATGATTTATGAATAAAACAACTATTTCTCGTTAAAGTTAAATTTTAGCATTTCGGTGAAAAAATTGTTGCTCTATAAAAATGTTATATTTGATTATTATTGATTGATGTTTAATATATTAATTTAATCCGTACAATATTGTCATTTCTAAGTTATTTAGAATATAACTTTACTTTCTTGAGTTTTAATGTTTAATGATGATGATAAAAAATAAATATAACATTAAAAAACTAGTATTATATACTAATGTACAAATCTCAAATATATTATTTTTCACATTAATAAATATATAATTAGTATTTACAAATACACTGATGATAGTCTATTACGATAATCAACTACGAGATCATTAGTGGTAGTAAGTTAGAATTAAATATATATATATATATAATGATATAATATATATATATAGGTGTGGGTTAGTGTTTGAATATAATGTCTCTGGTACCACCGCACATTAATTGCTTAGGCTTCTGACAAAAGACAGAAACTTGCAACTAAAATCTATTGAAACTTGTGAGTAATGAATTAAGAGCTGTAAACCACTTGTCCAAGTCCTAGCTACCCTCTAGACGAGGTAAAATATAATATTAAAAAAGTATTACAGTAATTGATTGGTTGATAGGTCACTCGGTGATTTTCTATGACCCTTTTTAAATTCAGCCGATGAAATAATTAGTTACCCTGTTCTAAGGTAATTTTGTTGCTGTATTTTTCACAGTTTTGGGAATACCAGTGGGTGGTCCCACAGCATCTGAAGGTTCCACAGCCTCACCAGGACTCTCACCAGGTACATATTCTTTCCTTTAATTTTGCCTATATCAATTAGAATTTTATATGATCAAGACCCTTAAAATTTAAAATATATATATCTTTTAAAGATTTTAATTTTTTTAAACTATTATTAATCAAAATGCGTTGCACAGTGTAAAATCAGAATTGACAGGTTGTACTATACTTAAATTCAAGATTCTTATGTGATTTTGGGTAGTTCATTGACATTTAAAGTCCAAATTCAATTGGGGACCAAGAGTACAAGAATACAACAAATCTTGTTTTGTGCTGAAAGCGACTTTTGTTGGATAAAATCTTAACTTGCATTTGATTCATTGATTTGATATAAAATTTTTAAATTGAAATTTATTGATTTTTTAAAAATTAATTATAAATTTTATTGATTTTTTTTTTAAAAAAATTTAAGACTAAAATAAAAAAAATTAATTTAATTAGAGTTGAACTGAAATCCCGAACAAAACCTTAATTTTTGGACTGTAGAGGGAGAAATAAAAAACCCACATAAATAAAAAGAACAAAAAAGTCTCTAATGCCATCCACACCTGTAATAGTAGCTTGTACAAAAATTTAGTGCGCCAATTGTATTCAAGTACAATTGTTTTTTCTTTTTTCAATTTCAGCTATTCACAATTTAATACTATAAATTTGCAGTTTTTAAAAATTTTAAAAGTTCATAACTTTATATATACAAGTCCAAATAAGATTTTTTTTTCTTTAAATTACCTAGAATTTCGATATGAACGAAACAAGCTTCATTTAGATTTTTGTTTTTTCCAAACACATTTCTAAGTCTTACACTTTTTAGCTCCAGCAATTCAATACAAACACCAAACGTATAACAATTCAGCTCAAATCCAATTCAAAAAACTCAATTCCAACCCGTACACTAAATGCATGCTCAAGGATTAAAATGATAATGAGCAGCTAGGATTCTATTTGCCTTCCTCCATTGTCGAGAATTGCAGGGTCGGTTCGAAGTACTCCGGTCTCAACGCTCTAGGATGCGAGAACGATTTTTAATTCGATTAAAGAGATAGAGAGAGATAGGTTTAAAACCGTCAAATATAATTGTACAAAGTGCCAGCTAATTAAGTTGACAAAAATTTTTTGACGTCACACATAAGTTCGTCTAATGATTGTAACCAAGTAATTGAGATGTTTGCTTAATTGGGAATTTTTGGGTTAATTTGAAAAGACGTGATTTGTAAAATGTTTTGTAGGTGAATTACCCTCAACAGGATCTTCTATAGCCCCATCTCTGGGAAGTTACAATGGCCCCAAAGCTTCAACTACTGCAGCTTCAGTTGTAGCTGTGCTTGTTGGCTTTGCAATCACGTCTATTTTCTAATCTTATTTTATGTGTCTTGTGATTTTTAGTATCATAAAAATTTATTTGTTTCAATTTTCCCTTTTAGTCTATATTGTTGGGCAGGATGATCATTTTATGTCTAGTGAGAATAATTTACGTGCCGTGTGTAGGAGGCTTTTTTTTTTTTTTTTTTTTTTTTTTTTTTCCCCCTTCCCAAAAAAATGAGAAAAATATGTTGGCATTATCTTCCTTAAATTTGTGAGGTGATTACGAATAGAATTTTACTCTTTACCTGTTTTTTCAAGTTTCATGTGTAAGAGGAAGAAGAAATCTGGGAATAAGGAAGAAGAAAAAAGAAAAAAGAAAAAAGAAAAAAGAAAAAAGAAAAAGGAAAAAGGAAATGGTATCAACCTTTTCTCATTCATTTTATTTTTTACTATTACTTAGACAATGTAAAAAAGAGGTTTAATACGTTATTCCCTAGAACATTTTAGCTCTTTAATTTATACTTTGTCCATGACTAATAAAAAAGCTATGGTGAAACAATGATTTTTTTCTTTTTTGTTTTTTTTTTTAAACTATATTAAAGACTTTTTGTGCGCCGGAAGCTCAGTCGCGGGAGAAAACTTAAATATTCTTCAATGGTTTCATGATTTAGTTTCGGAAGGCAATTGTTTAGGGTGAAGAGTTGTTTTTTTTTTTTTTTTTTTGGGTGAATAATGGAATAGAGGATTTTGATGTTGCAATGATGGAGGTTTACTGCGATTTCATTTTATTATTGTCGTGGTTATGCATATGATATTTTGTTTGGTATAATTTGAACGACGGATATTCTTCTTTGACATGTAGAACTAGTTTGCAAAAAGAAAAAAAGTTTTGTTTATTGGATCTGGTGGATTTTGTACTTTGTTTTTCTGTGTTTGGATCGTGGATTGTTTGTTTCTTGTGGATTGGGAATTATGAATTTTTATGATTTTTGTGGAATTTTGATAATTTTTTGTTCAAACTTTTAGTGTTTCAGTGATAAAATCTAGTGTTTTTTAAAATATTCTGGTAACGGAATCCGGACAATCCGACATAATCAGAAGTTTTTTGGCTTGTAACAAACTGGTAACCAGTTAGTACCGGTTGTCGGTAACCAACTGTTTGCCAATTGACTACTAATTGGTTACTGGCCTGTGGCGGTAATTACCAACCAACCGATTACCAATTAGTAACCAACTGGTTACCCCCTAGTGATACTCTCTGGTGGTCTGTAAGCAACTACCAACTAGTAACCTAGGTGATTACATCATGGATATTACTAACTAATAATTATAATTAGTATTTTAGAATAATAAAAATTAAATATTTATAATGTCATATTATGACATTTTTTGTAAGTGTTTTTCCTGTGTAGTAAAAATCAATCCAATGCATGATTTTGTGGTATTTTTCAAATGTACCCAATTGTTCTCCCAAATTTCACAAATGATAGTGAGAGGAGTCAATAAGCAAAATGACTAAAATGCTTTCTTTCTTCTTTTTTTTTTGTTAAATATTCTTTTAAATTTTTTTACTAGCAAAATAATTTTGAAACAATCGATTTTTTAGAGTATCGTTTCTATGTTAAAATAAAATAAGGTTATATATTGTTAATTTCAATTTTTAAGGTTATCTTTTGAACAAATATTCCCCTTAAATATTCCTAGTGGGGGCATGAGACCTTATGCAATTTCCCATATTTTAAGTTTTGGAATGGAATTATGTTTCCCATCACCGGAAAAGAAAAATTCCCGAATTGCAAGAATATTACTAGGATATTTTGACCCTTTAAAAAAAAAAAAAAAACGAATGATACAATTAGAAGGAATATCAATCCATTAAAAGAAAAAAAAAAAAAAAAGAATTTAAGTATATCATTTAATTAATCCCCTGACCTGACTCAGTCTGCATTAGATGTTGTTTGTATTGTGCTTGAACCATAAGTCTAGATTAGAAGGAAGACTTACGTTGACATCCATTTAGGGGTATATTTAAACATGTTATGTTACGTTATATAAAAAATATCCCACAGGAACATATTACAAGATAATAGGTTTACAAGTCCTTGTATCCCTCTCTTTACAAGCAATTTTATAAGTGTGAGTGCATCCAATTAGTTCCTAACAATTGTTATTAAAGTCAATTCACCATATCATAGCTTTAAGTCGAAATAATTGCATTATACGTCGGATTTAGTGAAGTTGTCATATGTGTCGATCATATATTACTATTAAATATCGAATGTCATACTTGAAAAAATTATAATTCTTAAATCTCATTTTCTTACCAGCCAATTTTACAAGATCGAGATTAGTTATTTGTTGTTTATCATGTTAAATTTGTGCTCGTAAGTAACACGTGTCAATAGATTGGTATGAGAATAAAACACAATAAGCGTTATGGCACTCTCCTTATGTAGTTAACTCGCAATTGTAGAATAATGTAGTTTTCTTTCTTTACAGCCTTTTCACGGCAAAAAAAAAAAAAAAAAAAAAAAAAAAAAAAAGGGAACAAAAAAGAAATTAGGGCCTCTATGATAATTGATAGGGACATTAGTGATAGAAAATTATCATTTTTTTTTGTTGGTCGATCACAAAATATCGGTGGCTGATTCTAAAAAAGTAAAACAATCCACGACCACTGAGTTATGATAGGGAAAGCTGTATTGTCACTTATCAATTTTAATTTGATTTTGACCACGGAAGAGGCAGCAACACATGAGCAAGAAGATTAATGCTATGTTTGGTAATACAACTTAAATTCAAATTTTTCATCTTATTTTTTATCTTTTTCTGAAAAGTCAATAAAAAATTATAACTAGTTTTTAAAAAGTCAACCAACTCAAACTTAAAAATTTCAACTCAAACCATTTCACCAAACGGAGCTTAAGTCTTCGTTTGATTTGTTAGTTGAAGATAAAATTCTTAAGTTGAAGTTGGTTTGACTATTTAAAAATTAATTATAATTTTTGTTGATTTTTCAAAAAAATACAAAAATTGATATGAAAATTTTGAGTTCTAATTGGAACACCAAACAAAGGTAACTAGTTGATCTCCAACTAAACTGTATTTTTTATCTCAGCTTTTGTCTTTTTCTGAAAAGTCAACAAAATTTATAACTAATTTTCAAAAAGTTAACCAACTTCAATTTAAAAATTTCATCTCCAACTAATGAATCAAACACAAGCTAAAGAGGAGGCATGTTTGAGCCTCGTTCTTCATTGAGAATAAATAATAGCTTTTTATTAGGTTATTTTATTTATTTATTTATTTTTTTTTTTTTGGTGGTTTGAATCATGAGAAGTGGATTATGAATGAACATCTAAAACTCTAAACGATTATTAAAAAAAGAAAAAGAAAAAGGTAGTCAGAGATAACAAATTACATAGTTTTTCATTATACATCAAGATTAGGAAAGGATAGAGAAAATAATGTTAACAAATGTAAAAAAAGAGAAGAAATATTTAGACGAATGTATTTTGAAAATTAAAATTAAATTAAAAAAAAAAAAAAACTAAATGTGTAGAGTTGATGAACTCGTGATCAGTAAACAAATTGAGTTTATTTTTTTTTTTTTTGGGGGGCTTGTAATCAGTAAACACTGACGGGTGGGTCTTACAGTCAAGCTCCCTTATGCCTTTGCACTCAGAGAGCCAATCTCCATCTGGCCCGAGGAAACCTTTACACGCCTCCATTACTTTTTGAGAGGCCTACGCCCCATAGAAACTGTCTATCTAAGACTGTCCCTTGTCCTGTAGGGCCTGACACAAAGTTAGAATTCTAGTTCTTCTAAAGTGGTATTAAGTACTTAAAAAAAGAGGGAGGGGGGGGGGGGGGGGGGTTCTTAACGCACTATTTGGATAACATCGCCAAACGTGGTTAGAGCTCGGATAATGCAACTAAACATATATCTATAAATATATAAAAATGTAAAAAAGTATTGTTCACCACTTCGTCCGAATTTGGACCAAAAAATTTTGTATTTACTTTTTGGTTCTCGGAGGGTTTTTTTTTTCAATCAATTTTTTTTTTTGGCATTTTAGTCCTTTTCCTTGTTTTTTAAAGTTTTGTATTTATTTTTTGGTCATCCATTTGTTTGGATAATTTTTTTCATTTTAATTTTTTTTGCCCAATTTTTTTTTTTTATTTTAGTCCTCTTTTTCATGTTGATAAATTTCTTTCATTTTAGTTCTTTTATCTTTTTGGTCTTTTTTTTGGGTCCTTTTTTTGAATTTTTTTTTACTTATTATTTTAATTTTCCACTACTTAGATAAATTTTCTCAAATTTAACCAATATGTTGCTATGCTTTAGACTAGTGTGTGTATATATATATGCTAGGAACATATATATATATATATACACACACATTTAGAATTTGTTTCCTTAAAAAAAATTAACACTAATCAAATTATCAATGTTTTATCTTTAAAAAATATCAAATTATGGACTGACCCTTTATCTCTTTCTTTTTTGTCAATTACCTCAATTAATTTGGTATCCCTCTCTCTCTCTTTTTTTTTTTTTTGTCAAGTACTCGCAATTTATTTTGGTATTTTCTTAGACAAGGTACTCGATTTTCAAATCATCAAATATCCAAAATTCCCCCTTTAAAATATTAGATTAATAGCAGACGAACAAAGACGTAATTATATGGTGATGTGATTTTTTTTCGTTTCTTACTGTTGGGGTCAGACTTCGTCTTTCCTTTATAATGTTAACTTTAACAGTTTATCCAACGAACGATGAACTCTCGATTTCAGCGTCTTCGTATTTGGGCCAGACCCAATTCGTTACATGAGTCAACAATAAACGTAGATCGCTCGTATAATTGGGCCGGACCCAATATATTATTTTAAATGCGATCGTTCTTATTAAAACATTGAACATCGAATCAACAGATCGAACTTGATCTTTCACCCATTGACTCTACAGGCCACGAACGATAGATCACAAGGATAAAGTCTTGTTTTCTACCCGTCGTTCGTCATTCATACCCAACATAAGCCACGAACGATGTTATAACAAGGCCCAGGCTCTGTTTTTCTATCATCGTTTGTTGTTTGTGTTCGACAATAATTATAGGGGACACTCTCCATAACTGTCAAGTTCAAAATCAATAATGACGTGTCAGAATCTTTCAATATAACTGACATGCCAATAACCGCTACTCCCAGTATTTGTAACTTGTCCTAATAACCGCTACATTCACAATGTGACAAGTGTCCCATAAAGGCAGTTCACCGAGGAACTGCACACCAGGAATTACGGGTCCAGAACCCTCATTATTCTTCTATAAACAGAGGAAGACCCCCCCTTCAGAAATGAGGTTCTTTTTCCTGACTCTGACATACTTTCACTCTGCCGAAATTCACCCAGAAAGCTATTGTACATTCTGAAATCACCATTGTATTCAGAAACATTCATACATAGTGAAAATAGTCACTGACAGAGGACGTAGCACACCATTAGCGAACCTCTATAATTCTTGGTGTTGATGATTTTCTCTCTCTCTCTCTCTCTCTCTCTCTCTCTTTTATTTTTAATATCTGATTATTTTCATATTATTTTGCTTTATGAATTTCAATAATGATTTCCAAGGACCCAATTATTTCTGTGTTTAATTCCTATTACTGACTTTCGTTAAAAATTGACTGGTAGATTCCGAGCATCTACACTTACTAATGTAGATTTCAGGGAAAAATAGATTAATTGAGATTAGTTGTTTTAAAAAAAGAAAAATTAATACAAGATGAAGTGGATTAATTCAAAATTCAGTAGTTAGAAATATAAGAGTTTTTAAAATTTAAGGAGGAAAATGGCAACAAACCTAAATTCGGGGCCTAAGTGAGATTTAAAAATAATAATAATTACAAAAAAAAAAAAAAAAAAAAGATCTACGGAGCGTTCCATATTACGATGTCCGTGTCTTTGACGCGAACCGTTCGATTTGATTTGGATTTTTTTTGTGATCTGTGATAAAAAAGCCTAATAATCCCACCTCTTCTATCGTACGGCAAAAATAATTTTCCCTCTCTGTAATCCAAGCAGGTTTCTTTCTCGTTGTTCTTCTTCCCAAATCCTCTCCTTATGAAAAAATCCTCTTCGATTCTTCTCTCTCGCGTTATGATTTGATCTCTAAGGTACAATTGGAACTCAATTCCCTTTCACCTTTATCTGATTTTCAGTTTTCTCTTTCCGATTTTGTTTGTTTCCCGTGGAAAAAAAATCAATTGGTTTTCCTAGGATTTATCAATCTAATTTTCTCTGAATTCATCAAATTCCTTTAATTTTCTTCTAGATAGTCTTGATTCGACTTACTTTTGCTTTCAGTTTCTTTTTTTTGTTAGTCAATTGTTTCTCGAATCTCGGATTGATTTGATTCCTAGGGTTTCTAACAATTTTCGGTCTTTTACAAGTTCTGGTGTTAGGGGATTGAGTTTCCAGCGTTTTCTTTTCAATAATTTCAAGTCTAGGGTTAGCTTTTTTATGGCATTTGAATGCCAAAAGAGTATTGAGGTGTCTGAGAAATTGCCATTCTGCTTAGAAAATTGTTGTGACAAACAAATTGAATCAAACCGAGTTACTTCAGAATCCGAAATTGAAGAAGTTCAAATTTCCGAACTGAAATCAGATTTCAAAACCGTAACTGGGAAAATTGCGATTTCGAAACCCGACTCGGAATTTTGTTCTCAGGGAGTTCAAATTCCAAACAACTCTAGTTGGAAAACTTGTCAAAATGAAGTGCTTTTCAATTTCCGTCGGTCGATTATGGATCTTCCTTCGGCCTTGATTTTGGAAATTCTCGACCGCCTTGGTCCGAAGGAGCTTGGTATAGTCTCTTGTGTGTCAACGAATCTCCATGGTCTAGCATCAGAGCACCATGTTTGGAAGGAGTTTTATTGTGAGAGGTGGGGTCTTCCATCAATCCCAGCACCTATTGATTCGGGACTTCCGAATGAGAAGTCGTGGAAGGAGTTGTTTGTGGAGAGGGAGTTTAGGAGTAAGACTTTTATGGGGCGCTATAGTATCGATGTTTTGTATGGCCACACCGAAGCTGTTCGGGACAGTTTTCCTTCTGGCTTCTGCAAAACTCGTGTTCACCTCAGGTTATGACTCAACTGTTAGAATGTGGGACATGGAAAACGGGTTATCTATTGCATCCTCGAAACCCCTTGGTTGTACTATCCGAGCTGTTGCAGCGGATACCAAACTATTGGTTGCTGGTGGTACTGATGGATTTATCCTTGGTTGGAAGGCAGTGGAGGGACTTCCGCATTTGTTTGACCTAAGGGGTAGTCAAAACCAGACTGCCCAGTTCCGTCTTTGGGAGCACGAGGGACCAATAACTTCTCTTTCTTTGGATCTGACTAGGATTTACAGTGGATCATGGGACATGACAGTTCGTATATGGGATCGTTTTTCACTGAAGTGCTTAAAGGTCTTGAGGCACGGTGACTGGGTTTGGGGGCTTGTTCCTCGTGATACAACGATTGCTAGCTCATCGGGTTCGGATGTATATGTTTGGGATACCAGTAGTGGAGATTTGATGACAGTTGTTCGTAATGCTCATGTTGGTAACACTTACTCGCTCGCTCGCAGCCACGCAGGCGACTTCCTTTTCACTGGAGGAGAGGATGGTGCAATCCACATGTTTGAGATCGTCAAGACCAATACTCTGAAGGTGGCAACATGGATTCCTCACTCAGGTCCAGTGTATTCCCTGGCATTTGAATTTCCATGGCTTGTCTCGGCTTCAAGTGACGGGAAAAATGTCTCTAATTGATGTGCGAAAGCTGGTCAAGGCTAGCAAGGATCCCTCAAGGAGGAAGGTTTTGAGGATGAAGCGAGTGGACCAGTGTACTGTAGAGCCCCCCACAGAGGATGTTACATGGATTTGTAAGCAATCTGTTCTCGGTGGATATTGGTGCAGATCGTATTGTCTGCGGAGGTGAGGAAGGTGTGGTTAGGATATGGAATTTCTCAGAGGCTTTAGAAATTGAGCGGAGGGTGCGTGCTCTGAGGGGAGTAAGGTTAGAGAACAGGATGAGAAGACGCAAGCTTCAAATAGAGATGAATAGTGGTAAAGATGTCCGCAATGATCAGTGTTCGGTTGCAGCCAAGAAGAATTCGGTTAACGGAAGGAATGGTGTTTGGTACGGCAAACGCGGGATTAGCAGCAAGTTGAAGGCGTAGTACCGGATTATGATTTTCTGTGTGCCAGGCATCATGTAACTTTGTCTTTGGGTTACTAGTTTACAACTTTATGCATTTTGCAGATAATGTTACACTTAACAGTTGCTTTTACTCATTCTCTTTTCTCTGTTTTGTGTCCCTTTTTATAAGCTGCCAGTATATGGCTTTTTAATAAAGTTTCTTTTCGCTGCTCTTCACTGAGCTTCTTCAGTTCCTCTTCTCTCTCTGTTCATATATATGTATATATATACATATATACATATATATGCGGGTGCACATCTTCTTTTATTGTGCGTTTGGTGTATTGGTTAGGAAAGAAATTTTTATATTGAAGTAGGTTGATTTTTCAAAAACTACGTATGTGTTTGGCATCAAGGTTTGTATTACAATTTACAAACTAATTATTATTATTATTTTTTTTCACAAAGTCAACATCTATTTTACTATTTATAATAGTACAGTTTTGTAACTCAAACTTTAAAAGTCCATAGCTTTATATATACAAGTCCAGATGAGATGATTTTTTTTTTCAACTTGTATAAAATTTTGAGACGAATGAAACAAGTTTCAAATTGATTTTTTTTTTTTCCGAATACAATTCAAATTTTTACACTTTTTTAACTCCAATAATTTAAATATCTCACCAAGCATATAATTCAATTCAAACCTAAATTTTACAATCAAAATCTTAGCAATAAACACATGCTACTTATTATTTTTTATTGACTTTTCATAAAAAGGAGAAAACTGATATGAAATTTTAGATCCGGACCTACCAACCAAACGGTTAGAGTTGTACAATGTTTGATCGAATGACGCTATTTATCGCTCACTTATTGCTTCAGTTAGTATTTTATAGTCCGACATTTTCAAAATGTATGAAATTTGCCAAGGCCATTTCGAGTAGCCAAATTTGCTTATGATTGCGAGGTCAAAGAGAATCATGGATATTCTTCAGGGATTCAACTTGTATATCTCCTTACTTATATCCATTCAGTAATATTGTTAAATATATTTAATTGATAGGGTATGATATCTCAATTAGGATTAGTTTTTTAATTGACACATCATGATGATAGGAAGAGAATTAGAGTAAATGATAAAGAAATTGAATATGTTCTTCTGCCTATAAAATAGGCTGCTAAATTTTAAAAACTATAAAAATTTATAGAGGATAAAAATGAAAATAATTCCCTTATTAGAAGGATGTATAAAAAAGATTAATTTCATGAATATTCTTGAACCATATATCTTAGTTTATTTTATCCTTCATTTTTTTTTTATTTTCAAAATCTTTCAAAATATCTCTTCTAGAAAATCGTTCAAAATGCTATCTGTTTACTTTAGTCTATGTACTTTAGCGTACTGGCTGACATTAAAACTAATTGTAATTTCGAATACTCTCTGAACTATTGATATTAGATCAACTCCCTCAATTTTTAGTAGTTATTGTATCCCCATAAACTATATTAAAGTGTTTAAACACATTCCATTTCTTTATTAAAAAAAAAAAAAAACCCAATCCATTTAAATCTATCTATAAATTATAGAATGGCTAACATAACATGCAAAAATGATGATTTGATGAAATTTACACCGAGGAGTTTAAAATTTATTTCATAAACCTAAATAAAACTGTTAAAAAAAAAGAAGAAACATTTTAAAAACAAGAAGTTTTCTGTAGATTAAAAAAAAAAAAAATCAAGCCTTCAAAAATGAGTAAAGGCATCTTTCAATATACATTAAATGTCCTAATTCTGTTCATTTTTTTTGTTTTTTAAGCTCTTTTTTAACCAATAATTAATTAATGCATGCTCTATATACTTTTTTTTTTTTTTGTCGCGGTGGGGTGTGTGGGAACCACGTTTGAATGAATTTTCATTTAGGTAAACCAACGTTTTTTTTTTCAACCACTGCAGCTCTTTAAAGAAAGCTCCATATAAATTCACTGTTAAAAAAAAAAAAAACTATACTTTCTACGTGTATAATATTCTCTCTTTTCCTTTCTTCTCCTCTTCCTGACTCATCAACATTCTTTCTAAAGTTTATCAGGAAAAAAAAATAGCAAAGAAAATTTAATTGAAAAATGGATTAATAAAAGTAGTCGTACGTGTTCGAAGAAGTTTTGAATTGTTCAGTTGTTGATGTCGAAAACGCCTCCGGCAGCAACATCCAAGATGGTCGGACAGTTTGGTCGGGACCGGCCAGTTGCTCCGCCGTCGATCACCTGCAAAAGGGGAAGCATCTCGGAATGATGGGGACACCGGTGTTGTGTCTATCGCGGGCACTCCGATGCTTAAGTCAGTGAGGATACTGATGAGCGTAGGGAGAGGCAGAGTTTTGGCAAGGCAATAAATGACCATACCTGAATTTGTGAGCTTTTTCTCTATTTATGGGCGTCCTCCCTAGGTCCCGGTGCTTAGGGCAACCCGGTCGGGTCGGCTACTGTTAACTCTATGAAAGAGTTATTTAACATTCTTTTAAGCTTATTAGTTGTTGTTATTTCAAAATAATATGCCGTATTTTTAGTATTTTATATGATATTAATTTGTTTTCTTTAGTTTTTATTATTTTGGCTTTAATCGAGATTTTTGGTGTTTAATCTAATTTTTGTGTTTTGATTTACAGCCGATATTCATAATGATAACTAAGCAATGACTCATTGGAAAAGAAAAGACAAAGAAGAAGAAAGCTGGAAAATAGCCAATGCTGCAGCAATGCTATAGCAATGTCACATCAAAGTGCAGCAGTGAAGAATTAAAGTAAAAGCATGTGGACCCAAGTTTGCTTTACAGCTGGCAGTGACTTAGTTGCCCAATTTGTTTATGTATGACAGCTGTGAGGAGGCCATCAATATTAATTATGAAAAGGGCACGTGCAACTAGGGCAATTTTTGGAGGAATTGGTATAAAAGGAAAAGTTAACCATTTGGAGGAGAGCCGTTTTCGGAGAGGCAAGAAGAAAAAGAAAACCAGAGACCATTTTGGGAAAAAGAAGAGGACGAGCGGTAGAGAAGCAAATCTGGAATTTTCATAAGCAAGGAGTGTAGTACATTCTTTGGATTATTGGCTGGGCAAGGAATTGCACAAGAGCATACACACTTGGCTTTGGGTTTTTCTGATTTTTATTTTATCCGAATTCTTTTGGTTGTTTTTCATTTTCCTCTTTGTGAATCATGACTCTATTAATTGAGATTGTTGGTTTTGATTTTGTTGAACAAATCATGAACTAATTTTCTTAGCTAGGATTATTGATGGAACCGAGGTTGAATTGATGATTTGCGTATTTTGTTGAATGCTCAGTGAATTTTGTTTCGATTTATTCAAGTGTGTTGGAGTGATTAATCTTTGTTTATTGTTGGCCAACAATTTATGGGAGAAACAAACTAGAATTAATTCTGGGAAGGTTAATTTTGGTTGGATCTAGCTTGAATATTATAAGAGTATAATATAGGAATATATTTATACCTTGTACAACCCATTAAAATTGATGCTTAATCTTATGTTTGGAAAACTAAAATGCATAGGAATATGTTGATTTTGGTTTAAAGAACTCTAGGCATAAATCTTTCAGAAGAGGATTGTGTAGAATTTTTGGTTGATTGAATGAACTTTGCTACAGCATTTTTACAGCATTTGCAGTCAGATTTACAACCAAGGGGAAGTCAGTAATCCTAGCCATCACCCATCATTGATTTACAGCATAAACCTTTGATTCTGCCACATTTTACCTTTTACTTGCATTTTTTACTTCCATTAGTTTTTTATTTTTTAGAGTTCAAATCAATTCTCAATTTTATTTAAGAACGATTGGTTTCCGTAATTAGATTTTTGGTGATACAATCCATGTGGAGACGATACTTACTTACTATTATATTACTTGTTCGATTACGTACGCTTGCGTAATATTTTTCGCATACATATTTTTAGCGAACAGCTACCTAGGGCACCCGATGGGTGGCTAGGATTTAGGCCTACAGGGGCTACCGGCCCAATGGATTGGCGTCACGTGGGGCCTGACCCGATGCAGGGGATAGGAGGGTGGCTGTCATTGGCGCCTGCAGGGGCAGGTCCTGCCAGAGTAGGTGGTGGCGGGTGGTGATGTGATGCGCTGCAGCAGTAGGTGGGCGGCGCCTGTAGCTGATGGGCGCGGAGACAGGGCTTGTGTCAGCCGTGAGGTGGTAGGTGGAATGTGGGTTCAGGAGATTTCAGTCGGTCTGGGGTTCATTCGCCGAGATTGGGTGCTCGGCGCATAATATTGCCCGAGCACGTGGCACGCTCCGGTGAGACAGTAAGTTTTGGTCGGCCGACACCCCTAGTCGGTCGGACTCAGGCCATCCGACCAGTGTCTGAACGGTCAGGAATAGCTTTTACGTCGCCGAGAATAGTAGGAAGGGCTATTTGGTGATCAGAGTAGATCACGGCATCAACATCAGTCATATTTCAAGGGGAAGAACTTTATTTTTATTTTTATTTTTTGTCAAATTATAACTTATTTTTCTTGAATTTTATAATAGCTATTTTACATTTTTTTATTGTGGTGTATTGTTTAGTTGTTTGGTTTCTTTAACCTAATTAGCTAGACAAAAGTACACCTAATAAAAATTGTGAACAAACATGCATGTATATGTGTGTGTATATATATATATATTTTGAAAAGGCCACTTCAGAATTGTTGTCTAAAGTTTCAAAATTAACTCATTTTTAATCAAAATAATTTGAAAACTTCAACTTCAACTCCAATCAATATTCTACTTAAAAAAAAAAAACTCCAACTAATATTCCAAATAGATCCTAAATGATTATATCCTTTGACGAAGTGCAAAAATCTCTTCCTCAAGCAAACAAATTTATTTATTTATTTATTTGAAATAGGCAACAAGAATACAGGATATTATGAAATAGGATTAATTACAAAAACTCCCCCTGAATTATAATCCTGGTAACAACTTTACATTCCGAATTTCAAAATAAACCATTCTCCCTAATTTTGAAACTGTAACAATTTTACTCCTTACTATTAGTTTTGATGGAAATCTCATGTGATATGCACATGATCAGGTAGTTAAAGTAATTTTAGTTTAAAAAACATGAAGAGTTTTTATTTTAGATTTTTGGGTCGTTAGTTCGTTTAGTCCATCAATTATGTACATTATGTCTCTTTGGTCCTTAAATTTTTTATTTTGATAAATTAGTCCTCAAACTTTGGATTTTTGACAGTTTTGGCCCCTAACCTTGAAATTGATGAACTATCTTTGTTTGTTTGTTTTTTTTTTAAAGTGTATCTAATCATGTTTCAACTCCATTGCTAACATGAAATTTTATAAAAATAATTACACAAAGTACAAAAATTTCCTCCTCCTTATTAAACCCCTTAAAATTTAAAACCTTTTGAACTTAATGTAATGATTTTTTTTAGTTTTTAATTATTATGATATAGAAATATAATTATCTATGTTAAATTTAATAAATTTCCGTCAATTTTAGTGTGGGAGACCAAAATTGTCAAAAAAAAAAATTTAGGGACCAATTTATTAAAATCAAAATTCAGGGGACTAAAGTGACAAAATATTCATAATTTCGGAAATAAGAGAACAAATTACCCAATATTTTTTGCGAACACAGAAAATAAAGTATTTCCTGATACTCTCGCTAAATGTAGTTCTTTAATTTTTTTTGACAGAATTTATTTTGATTAGTACCATATTTTTTAGCAACTAAAATTTAGTCTATTTTTAGAAAGTTTTGATTCTTATTGTAAAGGTAAATATGTCATTTAACGCTATGTATATAATTAACTTTCTCAATCTATAGGTTGGCATGTGCATCCAAAAACTAACTGTAAGACGGACAAAACTAATATGGTTTTAATATTGAAGAGAACATATTTATGTTTTGAAATTTACACGGGAAATTTTTTTTTTTTTTTACCAGATTGAACGTTGCAATAGACGTCCATTCACATGTTGACCAAGCAAGCCTATGTACACTTGCAAATCTCTACTGTAGAAATTGTGGGGAGCTTGTAGGATTGTTTCTGGTAAGAGGGAATTGATACATGTGTGTGTGTATATACATATATATGTGTTTGAATATCATTTCATATTGTAAAAATTGAAAAATGTTTTGTCTATATATGTAGATGGAGTATAGTGGAGCTGAAGTAGGTCATCTCCAACCCGGCTATTCCATTCTTAAGGTCGTATATATTATGTATTTCAAAATAATTTTGAATTTATCTTGTGTTTTAAAACTTTTTTTTTTTTCTAAATTTTTTACAGCCGTGCAGTCATCTATCGTGGCCAAGCACCCTACAAATTTGATGTGACAGATGCTTGTTTGCTGATAAATTAGCAAGCCCAGCCTCAAACGCAAACCCTACCAAATAATGTTGATCACCAACCCTCTCCCGATGTTTACCATTCTAGTCGTGGCCGTGGTTATGGTCGTGGTCTTGGTGCCATCCCTGCTGAACCTGACGCCCCTACTAAACAAGTTGGCCGTCAAACTGGCCTCGGAAGTTTCCGCTCTTGATGGAAATGAGGAGGATGATTTGCTATTGTCCCCTTTTCTGTTTAGTTGTCATTGTTACTGTTTGTGCACAATTTAAGTTCCAGTTGTAAGTCTATTTTGCACCTTTAGCTTAAGAGGAGTTGTAACGCCTACTTAATTAAGGTTAAATTGAGGTCATTATGGTAAATTGAGAATTAGAAGTGTGTTAAATTAAAATTTGATTACGAAATTGATATTTTTCCTTTAAGACGTGATTCAAGGTATACGGGTAAATTTCAAAACTCTTCAATTGTCATTTTTACTCCCAAAAGTTTTTAAAATTATAATTTTATCTCTCTCTCTCTCTCTTTTTTTTTTTTTAATAAGTTCTTGCAAAACCAAACTTTCCAACCACCGCTTAACGCAACAAAAGGTCAAAAGCATATCCCTTTACAAGTCTTGATATATTGCTGTTTGAATGTTAATTTTAAAAAAGAACTATCCAAACAGGGACCGTTTGTGGAAAGAGTTTAAGATGGGACTTTGAAGTTATTTTGATTGAAATTAAGTTGAGTTTTGAAATATGTATTTGGTTGAAAATAATCTACAATGAGACCTCTTGTTTTACCCTATCAACAGGGTAAAAAAATTTTTATCGTTAGATCTATTTTCAACCGTCTAGATTTAAAAAAAAAAAACAAAACAAAAATTACAATGAGATGTTTACACACGATTATGAGAGGGAAAAAAAGAGAGAGAGAAGGATTTCTTCTCTCTTCCTTCCCATTGACATCCATGGATCTACGGCTGTTTCCAACGATTGAGCAAGATCGGTCTTGACTGCCAACGGCTCGCAGGCCACGGCAGAGGGGTCTTGACGACTCGCGGCTGAAGGGGCTCAGTGGCTCACATCGAAAGGGGCTCGCCTTTGATGTATGAAACTGTCGGCTTCTGAGCAAGGATGAGGTTGAAGAATTTGATTCTGGTCCATCCAAAGCTCGTGTCACAGGGTCCAACATTTCACCTCAAGTTTTCAGCCCTATGATGGCCTAAGTCGCCCACTTAGTCAGCCAATCACACAAACTCATAAGCAAACCGAACACACACAAAGGCTAAATCAAGCAAATAATCACGACACAACAGGTTTACGGGAAAATCCCAACCTTTCTATTAATCACTAACAAAAAGGATTACAAAGTCTGCTGCAAGGATCACACAAATGCTCAACGCTCGTGTCCTTTGCATTTCACAACTTAGTATATTTATATAGCATAAGGTGGTTGACACCCTCAACCACGTAGGTCTAGGCAGCTAACTTCATGCTTGGCCATGTGGCGTCACTTAGTTGAGCCATTTGGTCCACGCACACGCGTATTCTTCGGATTGGGCAAAAACCGACATGTCAAGCTCAGAAACCAGCCACTTGGCTCACTCGCTGAGCCCTCTATCTTGGCTGAATACATTTGGATGAACCTGGTCTCAATTACGGCCCAGGGCAGCACCAACGGCCATCTGGGTCGTGGGCCACGTGTAGACGTCTTCCAGCCCACGGCCCATATTTTTCGACCATTGGTTAAACCGCCCAACCACTTGCACCACATTTCATGCCCATCAGCATCTCATGCCAACTAATCGTTCTTGAAAATGCGCCACATCCGCAGGCCTGCTTGGTCACGCCTCCTGGACCCTGTCTCAGCCATCCTGGCCCCGAGTTCCGTAAAACTCGCTCACTTGTCCAAGACCCGCTGGCTAGGCCGCCTAAGCTGATGCACATTTGCTGTAGTCTTTCCGTGTGCCTAACGTCTTGCTGCCATCATGCTTGCTCGCGAACCCTTCAAGCAAGACTTCACCACCCAAGGCCACTCGCCTTGGCTTCGCCACACCTATGCCTAGGCTTGGCATTATTCAGCCCGCGCCGATCTTTATGCAGGCCGCATACCACATTATGAGGGTCTGACAAACCCATCCCCGCCGGATGAAGCCGACGTCCTCGTTGGGAGGGTCTTCAAGTATTCATTGATCCGATCCTCAAATTACCACAACGTCACATCACGTTCCCAAGTAGCATCCGCCTCACTACTACCTTCCCATTACACTAAGTAATCTGTGCGCCGATTCTTCCGACTCGCCCCCATGATTCGATGGTCAAGTATCTTAACCACCTGCTTCTCAAAATGCTTCCGTACATTCGGTGGGGCTCGCCTCGCGTGTTGCCTATCCTGGTCAACATCTTCAAAGTAAGGCTTGAGAAAACTAACATGGAAGGTTGGGTGGATCTTCATCCTCTCCGGCAATTAGAGTCGATAGGCCATATTGCTCACCCGTTTGATCACTTCAAAAGGCCGTCATACCGCTGCACCAAGATTTTATGTAACCGTTTGTCTGTCACTTTCTTCTAAATCTGAGGTGTGAGTTTCAATAAGACCTTGTCCCTCACTTGAAACTCTAACGGCCGCCTATGTTGGTTCGCGTACTTCTCGATCCTCCGTTGTGCCTTCGCCAAACTTTCCTGAGCCTGTTCAATGAGTTATTGCTTATCACGAGCAAAATGATAGGCTGCAGGACACTCTCCTTGTGACTTCATCTTGGCTACATCAAAAGGGGTCAACGGCTGATGTCCCATCACAAGCTCAGCGGGACTCAAACCTGTGGATGAAGACTTGTGTATGTTGTAACAAAACTGGGCTGTATCAAGTAAACTCACCTAATTCCTTTGGCTGGCCGTCACATAATGCCTCAGGTACTCCTCCAACAATGCATTGATCCGCTCCGTTTGGCCATCAGTTTGCGGTTGATTTGCTGTGGAGAACTTCAAATCTGAACCCATCAATTAGAACAAAAAAGTTCAAAATTTACCTGTAAACCAAGCATCACAATCGCTGACTATGTCTTTGGGGACTCCGAACAACTTAACCACATGCTTGAAAACAACTCCGCTGCTGCATCGACAGTGCATGCATGAGGCGCACCCACAAAGACCGCAAACTTAGAGAAGCGATCGACCACCACCATCACCGATCTCAGTCCATCCACCGTTGGGAAACCCGATATGAAGTCCATGGAAATAGACTCCCATTGTCTCTCCGGTATAGGCAATGGCTGAAGCAACCTTGCTTGCTTCTTCCTCTCGGTCTTGTCAATCTGGCAGGTTCGACAAATGCAAACGTACATCTCCATATCATCTTTCATCCTTGGCCAAAAGTACGTCCTAGATAGCAATGCCACCATCCTTTACACGCCTGGATGTCCGGCCCATTGAGGGTCGTGAGTCTCTCTAAGCAACTTTCGTCTAAGTTCACCGCCCGCTGGGACATATAGCCTGCTGCCTCGTGCATAAAGCAGGTCACCCTCAATGAAATATTTGCGAACCAGCCCTTGGTTGACCCGTTGTCTGAGCTGTTCATACACCTTATCCGCCAATGCCTGATTCTTGACTCTATCAAGGAAATCAAATTGCACAGTGGTTAATGAAGCAACAAAAGTTTTTACCTCCTGTCGGCTGAGGGCATCCGCCACTTAGTTCTAGCTTCCTGATTTGTGCAGCCAATTGAAGTTGAACTCCGCAAGGAATTCTTGCCACCGGGCTTGCTTGGGGGTCAGCTTCTTCTGCGTCTTGAAGTATGTGTTAGCGATGTTGTCAGTCACTACCACGAACTTGGTTCCCAGCAAATAGTGCCTCTAAATTTCCAAGTAATGAACCACAGCCGCCATCTCTTTTTCATGGGCTGAATACCGTTGTTCTGCCTCCTTGAGCTTGCGGCTCTCAAAGGCAATGGGGTGTCCCTCCTGGACCAATACTCCACCAATTGCTCTATCCGAGGCATCCGTATGCACTTCGAAAGGCAGTTCAAAGTTAGGTAACCGCAGCACCGGTTCAGAAATTACCGCACACTTGATCCCATCAAATGCATCCTGACAATCTTGCGTCTATTCCCATTGCTTATCTTTCTTCAACAGATCCGAGAGAGGGTTGGCCTTTTTCGAGTACCCCTCAATTAACCGTCAATAATAGTTCACCAATCCAATGAATGACCGCAACTTCGACACTTTGGTTGGGGCTGCCCACTCAAGCATGGCCTGGACTTTCCTCTCATCCATCCGAATCTGTCCTTTACTCACTCTGTGGCCCAAAAACATTATCTTCTGCTGGCAAAACACACATTTTTCCTTCCTCACATAGAGCTTGTTTCTCCTCAACGCCGAGAAAACCAACTTCAAATGCTCCACATGATCCGCAAGAGTTGGGCTGTACACAACAATATCGTCAAAGTAGACAACTACAATGTGGTCGAGGAATTCATAGAGCACATCATTCATGAGATTACAAAAAGTAGCAGGGGCGTTATTTAAACCGAAAGGCATAACTAAGAATTCAAATGAGCCATACCGTGTCACACACGTTATCTTCGCTTCATCACCTTCAGCAATTCTCATTTGCCAATATCCTGACCTCAAATCAAGCTTCGTGAAGAACATCGCCTTCGATAACCGATTGAACAAATCGGCAACGTTGGGGACAGGATATTTATTCTTTACCGTGATTTTGTTCAAGGCACGATAGTCAACACACATCCGTAGTGTGTCGTCTTGCTTTCTTTGGAACAACACCGGAGCTTCGTAAGGGGCCTTCGAGGGCTAAATATAACCGGTTGCAAGCAACTCCCCGAGCTGCTTCCTCAATTCTGCAAGTTCCAAAGGTGCCATCCGATAGGGGCCTCATTCCGGGGGTCGAGCTCCAGGTTCAAGCACAATCCGATGATCAATAGCACGCCTAGGGGGAAGAACCCTAGGCAGCTCAGTAGGCATCATGTCGCTGTAATCCTCCAAAACATCCGTGACTTGATCCGGGACTTCAACAACTTGATCCGGTTTCACCTCCACTAGGGCAGCAATCATGGTCGTTTCACTTCTTTTAATTCTTGTCTTCACTTGGGAAGTCGATTGCCATAAAGGCTTCTCCGTAACCTGTCCATGCTTAATAGGAATAAAACTAGGACATAAATCGTCCGCAATTAGTAAGCCACCCAAATGCGGAATGACAATGACTTTGGCTTGCACGAAGAACTCAACACCAAGTATAAGATCAAAATCATCCAAGGGTAGAGCCATAAACCGACACTCTTGCTGCCACTTACCCATTTTAAGCACAGAAGTAGTGGTATCTTGGATATTTTGAGCCCTCGAATTCACTGCCTTCACTTGATTTAGGCTCTTTGAGACTTCCAACTCGAGATGATCTACCATAGCTTGCGACACGAAGTTGTTGGTAGCACCCGTATCCAACATGGCCCGCACCTGTCTTCCGTTCACAGTTACCGTCTCGTACATGAGGCCTTTAGGAGGGACCTTAGACTCCACTGTGATAGCATTCAGCAACTGGAGTGGATTCACCCGTGGGGCGCAATCCCTCGAGTTTCCACTACCGTTAGGTTCATCGTCAGTCACAAGGGCAGTAAGCCGATTCCTCTTGGGGAAATCCCTGATCTTGTGGTTATCATTACACAAGAAACAGCCCGAGTTAGCATTACCTTGGCTTTGGGGTGGATTTGAACCCCGCTGCTTAGATGAGTCCCCGGTTTTCTTGTTCTTGCCCTTCTTATGCTCCTTGCCCTTCTTGTTCTTGCCATCGCCACCCTTCTTCTTGTATGAACTGGTTGAAGAAGGATTAATCTTGTAATCAACAAGACTATATGTTGCCGCTATAGCCGTGGGTAAATCCTTCACATTCTGCCGTCTTAATTCCGCTTGAGCCCATGGTTGTAGTCCCGAGAAAAAGTTGAAGAGCTTGTCGTCCTCCGACATGTTCTTCACGTCAAGCATCAAGGAGCTAAAATCCTTCACATAGTCTCGCACCGTACCGGTGTGTTTCAACTTTTTGAGAGCTTCCCTTGCTACCCATGCGGTGTTCAAGGGCAGGAACTGATTTCTCAATTCCTTCTTAAGTGTCTCCCACGTCTCAATACGCGGTCAACCCGCGCTAGCATCATCATCTAATCGGGTTCGCCACCAAAGCTTCGCGTCTCCCTCAAGGTACATGCTGGTAATGGTGACTTGGTCCCTTTCCGCCACTCGAGCAGCCCTAAAATATTGCTTCATGTCCCATAAGAAATTCTCCAATTCCTTCGCATTTCGGCTTCCACCGAATTGCTTTGGCTCCAGGACTTTCAGTTTTGAACCTTCACCACCCCTCGCACTGCTAGATGCACCGACAGCACTTGCTTTCAATAAAGCAATATCGTTCTCAATGGCTGAGAACCGCCCCTCTATTCGCTCCGCAATGGCTAACACCTGTTGAAGACAATCGTGATAGCGGTCCACCATGTCCTTCTGGTTGTCCGAGATCAACTTGTTAATCTCCACTATCCTTGCCGAATGCAACTCCGCTTGCTCGGCCAAGGTTCCGGCCTCATGTGCCGGGGCACCGATTAGATCCTCCAAGATACCAACACGCTCGCCCAGATCGCCGTCCATCATGACGCCGACCGTGCCCTGATACCAATTGTCACAGGGTCCAACTTTTCGCCTCAAGTTTTCAGCCCTATGATGGCCTAAGTCGCCCATTTAGTCAGCCAATCGCACAAACTCACAAGCAAACTGAACACACACAAAGGCTAAATCAAGTAAATAATCACGACACAACAGGCTTACGGGAAAATCCCAACCTTTCTATTAATCACTAACAAAAAGGATTACAAAGTCTGCTGCAAGGATTACACAAATGCTCAACGTTCGTGTCCTTTGCATTTCACAACTTAGTATATTTATACAGCACAAGGTGGTTGACACCCCCAACCACGTAGGTCTAGGTAACTAATTTCGTGCTTGGCCATGTGGCGTCACTCAGTCGAGCCACTTGGTCCATGCACGCACGCATTCTTTGGACTGGGCAAAAATCGACCACATGTCAAGCGCAGAAACCAGCCACTTGGCTCACTCGCTGAGCCCTCTATCTTGGCTGAATACATTTGGATGAACTGGTCTCAATTACGGCCAGGGCAGCACCAACGGCCATCTGGGTCGTGGGCCACGTGTAGACGTCTCCCAGCCCACGCCCCAGATTTTTCGGCCACTGGTTAAACTGCCCAACCACTTGCACCGCATTTCACGCCCATTAGCATCTCACACCAACTAACCGTTCCTGTAAATGCACCACGTCCGCCAGCCTGCTTGGCCACGCCTCCCGGACCTTGTCTCGGCCATCTTGGCCCCGAGTTCCGCAAAACTCACTCACTTGTCCGAGACCCGCTGGCTAGGTTGCTCAAGCCGATGCACGCTTGCCTTAGTCTTTCCATGTGCCTAATGTCTTGCCGCCATCATGCTTGCACGCGAACCCTTCAAGCAAGACTTCACCACCCAAGACCACTTGCCTTGGCTTCGCCACGACTATGCCGAGGCTTGGCATTATTCAGCCCGCACCGGTCCTTACGCAGGCCGCATGCCACATTATGAGGGTCTGACAACTCGCCTTCCCTATGGCATCAATGGTAACTGGTTTTTTTTTTTTTTAAATCTTGCAGGAGGAGGCCGCATGGAAGGGGCCGGAGCAGTCCCGGACGGCGGCGAGATGGCGAAGAAGATGATTTAGAAAGAAGGGATCTAGATTTTTTTTTTTTTTTTTTTTTTTCGCATTTTGTTGCTTTTTTGACGGGTCTAGCCATTGTCGCCCGTGATGGGCTACCGATGGGTGCTATCGGCATCAGACGATGGTGTGGTGGTCATGGTGGTTTCGTTTTTTTTTTTTCCCTCCAAATTTTTTGAAATATTTTTCTAAATTAATGATCAAGGGTGATTGATTCTATACTTTTTTGTGTGTTTATTTTCGATCTCAATCATCCAAAACCAATTGAACGGTTAAAAATTTTACTTTATTAATGCGGTAAAGTAGGGAGGTCTCACTGTAGAACACCCCATTTTACATTTGTTGGATTCATTTAAATGCAACATTTAAAAAAAAAAAAAAATCCAAATTCCGTTTATGATTTAAATGGACTATTAAAATGTAAATAAACTGAAAAATAATATACTATTATATAAACTCATAATTTAAGCATTATAAACTTTTAAAAGTGAACTGATATTTTAATGTAAAATTTTGATTTGTGCACATCCCCCGATGAAAAATTCTCTCTGTGTCATGTATATATATAAACTCAGTAAAAACATGCGTACGGTTTTTATAGCCCTGTTTTTCTCCATCTCAACGACTGTCATTTTAACAAACGACATCCAAGCAAACGACAGGTTCTTACTACCAAAATAAAAAATATAAATTCTGAACCAACAACGCGATTTGAAATTTTGTTAAACCATAAAGTATAAGTGACATGTCGTTTGTGAAAAAATATCAACATCCAGAAAACACGTTGTATGATAAAGGGACATAAAACTTTCAACCCGAACGGCATTTTTGGTTAAAAATAATAATAATAATAATAACTTGTTAACAGGAACATGTCGCCAGTTAGATTTGAAAGACGGAAAATATCATAAGTACG